>CAWVNZ010002767.1:17500-152500 GCA_963930735.1 Dioctria linearis | reverse complement strand
ATCTCACATTTGCTTTGATTCGATTTCGCACTGTATATAGGCTGTTGCAAATTAATTGAGCCTCTGATAATTGTATGCATTCCTTGATATCTTCCTCTTTTAATGGTGTAAAGCGGTCCTTATGGATGTTTACCGCCAGGTATTGTGTTGAGGGTTGAATGTCGATGAACTGATCTGCATGTTTCACAGGTATAGGCGTAAGTTTGAATAGCCGATATATTTCTGAACTGAGCAATGGAATTCGAACGTCAAATAATACATTCCTTTGCGTGATGCGCATTTTAACATGCATTGAATTATATATTGGCAGTAATGATTTCGAAGTTTCATCTCCTGGTACTCTAAGATGTTTTGGTAGGTGCTCTTTAAGTATGCTTAGTTGTTCACGAAGCTGAATGGGTGGAGCAGTAAGTGTGTTGAGCCTTCCGTGTTTTGTGTCGGTTACTACAGCTAATAAGCTCCTTTGCATATGTTGAAAGTTTATCAGATTTAGAGTTACTAGTAATACTGCCGACGTAAAGGCTTGCGTAGTTTTTAAGACTTCGTCAGCTTTATTAAGTCCATTTGCAATTGTCTCTATATGATGTTCCAAGATAGTGATTTGATGATTTAACGTCTCACTATTCTTCTTTACGACATTAATTGTGTGTTCAGCAATGGATGTTTGATTCATTAGCAGTTCATGCAATAGATCTTCATTTTCCTTGATGTTCTGAATTTGCCCTTCGTATCTTTCTGCAAACCCTTGATCAAGGATACCAAATAAACTGTTTGCGATTGAGCCCACTATTTCAAGAGGAGCTCGTTTGATTCTAAATCTTTCATTTTCATTTTGTTGTTGTAATATACTATTAATTTGAAAGGTTTCACCATATTGATGTTGTAACTGTAAAATTGTTGCGTTACATAGTTCTTTTGGTATTGCTAGATGGGTGTTTTGTTGGCAGATTTCTGTAAGCCTTTGCACTGATTTTCTTATCCCTGTGAACTCCTTCCAATATGATGACAAATCATAGTAAATGATAAGGTTCCATTCGCTTGAATATAGCTGGCTCTCTGATACGCCTACAAAATATATTCCTTCTTGTTCTTTAAACCTGGTTATACTATATGGTTTATCAGGTTGCTGGCCTATAACGAATATAGTGAGCAATGCCAATATCATGAAGGTTAGCCATGATTTACTCAGTGAGCTTGAGTTATGAGGTGGAATTGTATTTGGCTGTCGGGTGCGTTTAACATTTCTATTTTCATGTAGTGAGTTTGAGCACCTCCGCGTTTTGTTCGAGCTTTGAATGCAATGCGAATTAATTATTTTGCTCTCGGAGACAGGATTTTGAACCTCTCTATCGTAGTAGTTTCTTCATTTGTTTGATGCAGGAGTCTCTTTGGATCAACCGATTCATTCATGTGATTGTCGATTATAGGAAGCAGCGACACTTTAGTGACTGGTCGTTTGATCCTTGATCTCTTTGTTTGGAGTGTTACTACTCTAGTTAGCTCATCGAGTCCAGGGTGCGTTTCTATCATTCGGCCAAGTGCCCATTTTGTTGGTGGAAGCTGTTCGTCTTTAATTAGTACCAGATTTCCAATTCGTAGATTCGGTTGTCGTTGAGTCCATTTAGGACTTTGCTGTAGCCTTGAGAGGTATTCGGATGACCACTTTCTCCAGAAATCCTGATGCATCCGTCCTACCCGTTGCCGCTTATCAAGAGCATTTGGATTATTTTCAAGATGATTTCTTTCAGGTACGGCAAGTAATGAAGAGCCGGTCAAGAAGTGACCTGGAGTAAGCACTTCCAAACTTTCAGGATCTTCGGATATTGGGCACAGCGGTCGCGAATTTAAGCAGGCTTTAATTTGAGTCATGAGTGTACACATTTCCTCATATGTCAGCCTGCTATCACCGACTACACGGCGCATATAATGTTTCATAGCTTGACACCCGCTTCCCATAAGCCACCAAAATGAGGGGAAGCTGGAGGAATGAAGTGCCATTGTGTGCCGATTTCTTGTAGTGCATTCTGCACGTCATCTTTATACGACTTTTGTGTGTGTATTTTGCTAACTATATTATTAGCGCCAACGAAATTAGTTGCATTATCGCTGTAAATATGAGCGATGTGTCTCTTCTCGCGACAAATCGTTTGAAGGCAGCTATAAATGCCTGAGATGTGAGGTCGGTTACTACCTCCAAGTGTTTCCTACATGTAAGGTAAGTTTATGCATTTGGTCCATCACTAGTGTTGTCAGCCGGCTTTTGTAGGGCAGTATAATAGGATGTTTGCGATCGTATGATAGTTCTGCTTGATATAATCTCCCGCCTACTCGTAATATCCCCTTAGAGTCTATAAACGGTGATAGAGGAAGTAATCTGCTCTTCTTATTTAGTGGTTGTTCTATTGAACACTGGGCTATTTCATCTTTAAAGACTTGCTGTTGGGTAATTTTCACTAGTGGTACTAGTGCTTCTTCGATCTCATTTACTGTCAAGTACCCAGACGTACGGTTCGCCTTGCTTACCTTCATATTTTGCACAAACCTTGTAATGTATGCTGTTACTCCTTGTAATTTTCCTAATGTAGAAAATCTTTCGAGCAACTCTTGATACAAGTTTAGTTCTTGAAGATCATCTTTCTCGTGTTCGGCTTTGGAATCATAACAAGAATGAGCCGTCAGCACTTTCTTCTCTAGGTCAATTGTCTCCTTTGGGTTTGATGGAAACGATATTTCCTTGGAGCTAAGGCAAGAAGGTCCATGCCACCAAAGAGTATGATCTTTGAGCAGCGATGGCGGTATTCCTCTAGAGGCGATGTCGGCAGGGTTCTCGGATGATCGCACGTAAAACCATGTATTTCTGTCTGATAATCCATGTATTTGTGCAACTCGATTCCCCACAAATGTTTGCCACTTATGCGCATCTTCTTGTATCCATGACAGAACTATCATTGAATCTGTCCAGGCATAGCACTTTAAGTCATCGATTTCTAGACCTTTTCTAGTTTCGTTTATCAGTCTAGCGAGTAGTGTTGCTCCACATAATTCTAATCTTGGAATTGTCAGCTTTGTTTTCAGTGGGGCTACCTTAGTTTTGGCGGTTATTAAGTTTGTCTGAACATGCGATTTTCGTGTAATTCGCAGATATATTACTGCACTGTAGCCCTTTTCTGACGCATCTGAAAACCCGTGAAGCTCGCAGCTAGTGTCTTTTCCTGTGAACCCAATCCATCGTGGAATCTCAATTTCTTCTAATTTTGGGAGTTCAGACTTTATTTGTAACCATCTAGTTAATAATGTACTTGATAATGGTTCATCCCAGGTCGAGTTCTCTAGCCAAATATTCTGTTCAAGAATTTCGATTGACATTACTACCGGCGATAGTAATCCAACAGGATCAAAGATTTGCCGCCTCGGAAGCTACATTCCGCTTTGTTGTGGGGTTGTCGTACATGCTTATTGAAACGTGTATTTTGAAATTGTCGGTTATAGGGTTCCAGTGCACTCCAAGTGCCTTAATAGTCTGTTCTTTCTGGAAATCTATAAAGCGAGGTTGTTCTCGAAACTCATAGGATATATCCTTAACAACCTTGAATTTGTTGCTTGTCCACTTGCGAAGCTTGAAACCTCCGCCCTTAAGCATGTTTATTAACTGCTGACAAGATTCGATTGCTTCATCCATGGAAGCACCTCCTGAGACTACGTGTCGTCTACATAAGTATCGCTCGGTATGATTCTGGATGCGATAGGGTATTGTTTTTCTTCATCTTGTGCGAGTTGCTGCAGAGTGCGTATTGCGAGAAACGGTGCTCAGGTTGTGCCGTAAGTAACGGTCGTCATCTTATATTCCTTGATACGGTGATTTGGAGACTCTCGCCAAAGAATACATTGATACTGCTGATGTCTCACATCCACTTTTATCTGGCGGTACATTTTTTTTTGCCGCCGTGAATACTATTTTATGTTTTCTCCATCTTAATAGAATGGAGATTAGGCTTCCTTGCAGTTGAGGACCTGTCATCATGATATCATTTAGACATCTGGTATTGTTTCTTTTAGTCGAAGCGTCGAAGACTACACGTAATTTGGTTGTTGTACTGTCTTGTTTGAAAACCGCATGGAGAGGTAGGTAGTATTTTATCTCACCATTATCTTCGGCTGGAACCATATGACCTAAGCGTTGGTATTCCTTCATAAAATTATTATACATGGTTTCAAATACTTTTTCTTGGTTAAATTTTGGCTCCATTTGGAACAGTCGGGCAAGCGCTAGTTCTCTTGATCTGCTCAAATTGGCTTCTTTAGGATTTTGTTTAAATGGAAGGCGAACGATAATCGACCATTCTCGTCCCGTCTGTGCGTTTGTTGGTAGTAACTTTCACAAGCAATGTCTTCTGGTGTGGTAATAGTTTCGGCTGCCAGTTCTTCGCATTCCCAAAATCTCTGCAGCTCGCTGGTTATTGGTTATCTCTATTTCTGATACCATGCAAATAAGTTTATTCTTGTTGTTGCTGTTACTAATAGCTCCAGATAATATCCACCCCAGCTCCGTTTGTTGGGCAACGGGAGCATCTTCGGTTCCACGCAGAAGATTGCTTAGTATTACCTTCCGGAACACTTCTGCTCCTAATATGACGTCAATCCTTCCCGGCTTATGGCACGTTGGATCGGCCAAAACCAGGTTTTCGGTATGCGTCCAGTTAGTTGGAATAATTTTATTTGTAGGCAATTTTCTTGTTAGATTTTTTAATACGAGGGCTGTGGTTGTGAGAGAGAATGTTGATTTAAATCGTGGCGTTACTGTAATCTCTATACTGGATTTTGTGATTCCTGGACTGGAGCACCCAAGACCGGAAACTGTGGCTTGAATTTTTCTTCTAGGTAATCTTAATTGCTGAGCTGCATTCTCAGTAATGAACGTTGCTTGAGACCCTTGGTCAAGTAATGCCCTGAGTAGCACAGCATCTCCTGATTTATTGATTACTTGTATGAGAGCGGTTGCCAGTAATTCGTCATACCCCTTTGATTTCTTCGCAAAGTGGGCTGCAAGCGCTTCGTTTGGTGAGCTATCGTCTCGAATTGCTTCCTTTCTTGGATAGTTATTACTTTGTTGATAAGATGGTGCCTGCTGGTTTTGATAATGTAAAAGAGTGTGGTGCTTTTTCTGGCATAACTTGCAGGTGTACCGGCTTTTACATTGTAGTATATTGTGGCCTTTTACTAGGCAGCTCTGGCAAAGGTTTGCCTTTTTTACAGCTTTTATTCGTTGTTGTACGCTTAGCTTACTAAATGTTTCGCAATGATATATTCTGTGATTTTCTCCACAGATAGCGCAATGCTTTGAAATCATTCCCAGGTATACTTTTGTATTTTTCCCATTTCTTGCGGGTTGTTTTGGTTTCGATGGCTCTACTGCTTCAAGACCTCGAAATCGATTTTCTAGGAATTCAAGAAATTTGCTTAGTTCTTGAACTTCTCTTGGTGTGGCCACTGATTGTTCATAAATTCGGTGAGTTTCTTTATCCAATTTTGTTATGATTATGTGTATGATCAATGGATCCCAATTTTTTGTATCTATGGCTAGATTTTAGATGCCCTCTAGACATTCAATTGTCACGTCATGCAACTTCTTCAAGCCTTCCGATGATTCTTTGAATAGTGACGGTTGTTTTAGAAGTACATATATTTAATTGCGCTGTCAAGAGAGTCCTCTTATTGTTATATCTTTTTTCAAGAATTTCCCAGGCGGTCTCAAAGTTTTGGTTTGTTATTTGTAGACGCTGTATGAGTTCACTTGGGTCACCTATGAGATTGCCTTTGAGATAGAATAATTTTTGAGCTCCAGACATCTTGTCATCTTTATAGATGAGTTCCATGAACCAATTTCTAAATGATTGCCACTTGATATAGTCACCGTTAAATGACGGAATATCGACTCTTGGCAACTTTATTTGTGTTCCCTTTGACTCGTTGGTGCTGATCGAATTTTTAGCTTGAGGATTTAATTTATTCAATACTTCTTGTAGTTGAATTGTGGTAGTTTGATAGGTATCCTCAATGCTTGAGAATAGATCATTCTCCATATATTCGTGTTTAGTTTTACCCATCGACATGATCTCTCCATGGTTTCGGACAAGGTGCTCCCAATAGTCATTCACCAACTTGATTTTTTGCATCAGTAAGCTGCAGATACCTCTTGTTTAATCTCTTCTTTAATTGAAACCGATGCCTTTTGTAGAGTTTCTATAATGGCATATTGCTTCTTTATTACCTTCAGTTGATCTTGCAATACTTCAGTGATTTTCGCTCTTGACATTAAATCCGCCAAGGAATTTTCTAACATATCCCGTGTTTCTTCATACAATTTTTCCACGGTGTCATAAAAATTCTCTTTAAAGTATAGCTGTTCTGAATTAGTTTCACGGTATAGCTCCAGATCATCATTTCTCTTGTCAAAACTTTCCCATAGCTTGCTTATTTTAATCAAACGGGTTTCAAAATAATCCCTTGTTTTACGTACGTCAGAATCTTTGGTGTGGTTTGTGATAAATTTCTGAAGTTTTACAGCATCTGCCTTGTTTGCTTTAATTAACTGCTCCATAGTAGTATATTTTCGTTGAATTTTCGAGTAGCTGGTGAGCTGATGTTGCTAGATTGAACGGACTTCTTCGCTTCTAACCAATATTGCTTTAGGTGTTAGGACTGGAAAAAATATTTATTATTAGTAAATAAATTGCCTGAGGACACTAAGTTCAACAGGAATTTCTGCGCTGAATAACAATTAACTGCAGACACTAAGTTCTGCAGAAATTTTGTACTGCTTTGAAGACACTAAGTTCAACAAGGCAAGCTCGAAGGACCAATGAACTGTGAACTGATGGATATAAATTAAACTTGATCGATTGCTATCTGATAATCAATTCAATTTTTATTAATTCGATTCGCTTATTTATACAATAATTAATATACATATATACATATGATGACAATAAATGAAAAACAAATATAACAAAAATTTATGTCAATGAAACACAAATCACAAGATCAGCATAAATTTACTTCGTAGGCAATGTCACCGACCGTAATTTCACTTGTACTTCCATGCAATTGCTGACATAGAACTTTGGTGAATGTAAGAATTGCATAGCTAAGTGAAGGTAGAAATTATATTAAAAAATGAAATTACGGTCGTTGACTTATTGAGATTGTTCTGTAATAAGTTATGACTTACTATGGATTTTGTATCTCTACAGTGGTGTTTCTCTTTCTTTTAAAATAACACTTAATCTAATATTATACCATAATTAACAAATGGATTGTAAAAGCTTTTGTTAAAGTGAACTTTTAGCTTTAATTATATTTGAAAACACAAGTGCGTTTTTTTTATCCTACATATATATAACAAATCTCAATTGTCTATTCAAATTGGGTATGTACGTATGTATTTATATATAACAAATCTCAATTGTCTATTCAAATTGGGTATGTACGTATATATTTATATATAACAAATCTCCCCTTTTTTTAAATGGGTTATTCTTCTTGTATTTATATACAATAAATCTCAATTGTCTATTCAAATTAGGTATGTACGTATGTATTTATATATAACACGTTATTATTTGATAGTTTAGTCTAAAGAAATTGCATTTATATAGTTATATTCATCCTTTCACATAATGAATTTCGTAGCTTCTGCTAGTTTTGCCTAATGGCATTGCCTTTGTATAGTCGTAGTCATATACAGGAGTTTCTTATCCTTTACTGTTCATATAGATATCTTTTTCATAGTTCCATTCATGCTTAGGTCTAGTTAATCTCGTAGCTGCACTAATTCTACAGGAGAAAATCGTTCTCATATAAATTGGTACAAATTGATGATAAGTACTCGATTGAGATTTTAGTAACTTTTGTGGTTATGAGTTCGCTTGAAATCTTTTCTCCACACGATAACGTTATTTATTCTCATGAGTATAACAGTTTGTAATACGAGTTTGTTAAAGAAAAGAGGAAGGAGTAGTAATACTAAGAATGTCACTATGTCAACAAATTAAATACTTTTTATAACGTAACAATGCTCTGAGGTTTCACTACTTTCTCCATCACTCTCGTGGTGCCCTCTCACTTCGAAGGTTGAATAGCTCCGCTCCTCTATTCTATTTGCAGGTCAATAAGGGACGCTGAACAAAATTACTGCTGCCCTCAATGTCATGGGGTGGATATGGGGCAATGCAGCTGAACGCCTATCATCAGCGCTTTCAAGGGTAAGTGGTGTGATGGTCAGGACCGGATGTGTCCTTCCTTTTTGGTATGAAGGCACGATTTTTTTTTTGTATATGGCTGGTGGCACAGCGGCAGGTTTTCGTGGAACCTCCCCACACTCTCCGCCAATAGCCGAGGCGAGCTAGCGTACCGCCCTGAAGTCAACGCTGTCCACCGAGTGATCTGTCAGCTCATGCTGACAGTCTGGACTTCACGTCCAAGTCAATCACTCTAAATACTTCCATAACAAAATGGCGCCCAACGTGGGGCCACCTCAGTTGGACTTCGGTGGTCTAATTGTGACTTTTGCTGGGGACTGTTGTGAGAATGTCATTTGGCACTTTGTTAATTGACTAACCTCAAGCCTCATATCCAGTGGAGGTTACATGTGGACCTGAGTCTGACTGGTTTTGTTATCCGCAGCAATTTTTGAGTAAAGTAAAGTTTCGATATTTTGGTAAAGTTTTTCACGAGTTTTTGAATTTTTGATTAAAATAAAGTTTTCGATTGTGATTTAGATTGTTTTTGGATTGTGATTTAAGTAACGTAGAGTTTTTGATATTGTCTTTTTATCTGCAGTTCGACTTTAGGTTGACTTTGGCTCAAGTCAGAACAGTTGTCGAATTTTTTTGAATTTTTTTAAAAATTTTTTGAATTGATCTTTCCCGCTGGCCTTCTGCTATGGAAATAGTAGGTGGCCTCACAACGTTTTTTGTTTGTGCTCTCACGGAGGCATGTCTTTGTTGGCCAACTGCCTGGACAGAGTCATGAGCCTGTGAGATGACTTTTTGGCTTTTAGCTAACTAGTTGACCAGATTCGTGACTCTGCCCAACTGGAAGGTTATCTAGGCGTAGAGCATACCTACATACCATAATAATAAAGGCATATGCACGTACCTCAACAACAAATAAAAATAAACGAAACAAACAAAACAAGCAAAAGTAAATAACAGCAAAGAAAAAGAAATATGATCGAAATAGCCATGAGGCATTCTACGATCCATTCACGAGTTTACGCTAAGTGACAGAAAGTTGTAAAAATGCAATATGATCAGCACTGGTCACCGTTGCACCGTGATGATGCATATAATGCATTACTCAGTGAACTAAAAAAAGTACTTTTAATGTGATTAATTGTATTCACTGTTGGCACTTGGTGGAAGTATTTTATGATAGACATATTGGATTTTTGAAGAAAACACTTGTTTATCTACTCCACTGAACGTTTAATTATGTAAAAACAAAAATTAAAACTAATTACATAAAGAGGCCGACGCGTTTCGTCTGACTAGGACATTATCAAAGGCCGAGTTCGGCCTTTGATAATGTCCTAGTCAGACGAAACGCGTCGGCCTCTTTATGTAATTAGTTTTAATTTTTGTTTTTACATAATTAAACGTTCAGTGGAGTAGATAAACAAGTGTTTTCTTCAAAAATCCAATATGTCTAAAAAAAGTAATTTGCTCAATGACGCAATCGATAACTGTGTCATATCTACTTAGCATTTGATCAATAAGAAAAAGATTGCAAAGTAAGCATCTAAGCAATGCTATGCTTGTTCATGTAGGGGTTAATGTATATGCATTTATCGATAATATATATTTTTGATCGATATTGCTCTTTGTAATAGAGAATAGTTCTCATGAGAAACAATATTTCGTATTAAAGTTTTAGCGATGTAAGCAATTTTCAAAAGTATAAATTAAGTGCAATATGAAATAAAGTATCAGAGTTTTACCTGCAACTATCGGTGTTTAATTCAATTGCCAGATATTGAGCTCTTTAGCTCCAACATGGCTGATATCAAAGGTAATGAGCTTTTCAGCTCTCATTGAAGATATCCATATTCAAACACCAGATAGTGAGCCTTTGGCTCTAACTTGATGCTCTTTTAAAAGATTGAGCTCTTTAGCTCTAATATTAAAAGTCATTTAATTAACAGATCGAATTGAAGAAGGCAAGCGGAATCTAGGAAAGGAAGCAACGTATTTACATGGTGACACTGGGGACCGAATCTCTGAAGAGAATCTACAACCCTGGAAAAAATTAAAGGAATCCCTGATAGACGCTTTGCGGGACCCCACCAATGGACCGAGGCCCATCACAATAGAGGAATACCGAAGCAGAAATAAGAACCAACAACCTGAAGTACAACCACCAAAGGAAAACTACACAAAAAGCAGAGCTGGCTTCGAGGCAAAATTTAGAAAGGAAATCGGCGAATATCACCGTCTAGCTGTGATATCACAAGGGGAGCAGAGAAAGAAGTTCTTGATGAAAATCGCAGAGCTGAAAAAGGAAAGGAAGGAGAAAAGAAAAGAAAAGCAAAAAAAGAGAAGGCATAAATAAAAAACCACAGCTAATAATAATAATAATGATAATAAAAATGTCCTAGATTAGCCTTTAATTAATAAATTATAATCATTAAAACTATCATATTCTATATATGTATATACAAAACAAAAAAAAATATCAAAATTATTTTTTTCTCTCTTTTATCTTCAATATCGGCTCACAACAAACCCTTCATTTTTTTTCTTGTTGACTTACCACTTTCTTTTGTCACTAAAAATGGGTAAAAAACGGTCGAAAGAATCCAAAGAAGAAGTAATAAGAAACAATAATGCAGGTTCAGCAATAAATAATACAGAACAAGGGAATAGACTATTTTCAGATTTAGAGCTAATATTACTCATTTTAGGAATTCTAGTTATTTTATATTTAATAGCAATTAAAATTAAAAAATATTTTATTAAAACGGTAGATAGACAGATAGCCGTAGCTAGAGTATAACTAGACATGTAGATAGAATAATGAATTTACAGGAGTTTATCTCACAATTAGATAAAATATTGGAAAATTTTAAAAAGACTCCAAATAGAACATACTCTTCCGCACATATACTAGGTAAAACTAAACAAGCCAGAGAGATAAGAGATAACTTTAATAACATATATAAAACTGCATACAAGCAAGATGAGATTGTCGCACTCAAACAAAAAGAAAAATTTGAGGCAAAATATACAGAACTAGATTTAATACTGATACAAAAAACTAATGAATTACTAGAAGATACGGACTCACAACCAAATGAATTATTAGAAGATAAGGACTCAAAACCAAAAATGGCAACATTTGACATAGCTACAGCCATAAAAATTATTCCAGAATTTAATGGAGAAATAAAAAATCTGGACAACTTTCTGAATTTAGTCCATTTTATGCATAATGATCTAACAAATAATGAGCAGAAAAGCAAATTAATAGATTTTGTTTTAAAGACAAGAAAGACTCTCAGCAGCAGTCAAAAACAAGATAAGCTATATCACAATTGAAAAAAACTATGACTCGCTACAGAAAACGTTGCGTGACATCTTTAAAAGCACTAAAACACCACTCAGCATACGAACAGAATTAACAAAAATAACTCAGTCTGGTAAAACAATTACAGACTACGCAACAAAAATAGAAAATTTGGTTGCTCAATTAAACTCTATACAGATAACAAAGCAAGGTGAAGAAAATAGAACAATAATTGCGAAACCCAAATAGCATTGAATGCATTTAACAATGGACTTAATGAACAGATAAAGGGGGACAATTTTCTCCGCAAGTTGAAGTACCAAGACACAAGCATATGTCCATCATTATAGAAAAAGCCGACATGCACAGAATCCATTCAATCCAAGAGGTCAACAATTTAACAACATCGGACGAAATAACAATCATAATAACCGCAGATTTTCGCAAAATTATGCTATAAATCGTCTTAATATGAACTCACATTCATATTCAAGAAATAATAGAGTTCATAATCAACACCAAAGCTACAACGAATCAAATATTCAGTATAGGCATGGCAATCAATCTCGAAATCTTCCCAATAGAAGAGTCAACCTAACGCAATCGGGAAACGGGGAAATCCCCCAAGTAACCGATTCGGGGAAATATATTAAAAAATCAAGTAAAAATATATAGTCTTACAAAACACTTAACCAACTATATTACAGCATCCATAAATGCAGAGCTGGGCACAAGACCGTTAATCCGTTAATCGTTAATTACCGAAGTTAACTTTTCGAGTAACGGAAGAATATTAACGGACTCTTTAACTTCTGTTAACTTTCCATAAGTCCGTTAAGCGTTAATTAGGTACTTTCCATAAGTCCGTTAAGCGTTAATTAGGTACTGACTATTTATGACGAAACTGGCATCACGCCGCGGAAATCATGCTCTGACTAGTTTGGGTCGTACATGCGTGTGGCTACAAGTAGGCTCCGTCCATAGAAGTCATCACGCATAGAATATATCACGCTTCAAGCTCAATCGTATCTCGGATCACTCCTACCGACAATTGCAGCAGCTGTATTTAAATTAAAGAATATCAAGGCTAGGGGTCTTGTGAATTGCACAGCTTTAGCCAATGCCTTATTAAAGGGCAGTGATCTCCAGTATTTTGATTCTCCCGTAATTTTAATTTTATTTCGCAATAATTATTATAACAAACTAAGATTTGTATACTGTTTTCTTATTTATCTTCCATGTCCTACCTAAACTTCCCCAGCCAAAATATTTTTTTTATAAACAAGGGTATTATACCCGAGGCACATGACACACCAGAATGATCAGTGATCCAATTACGTAATTAATTGAATGATCATTGCTTGGTAGGGCAAGCAAACGATATCTTGTGGGTAATTCGATTTGGCAGATGACAGTTCTCAATTTTGTAAATTAAGAACTATGAATTAAGTAATTTGCGAAAAAATGAATCGAGCCTTGTATTTGATATATAATGTGACAAAGTTTTTCAATAATTCACTTTGGAAAATATTCAAAATTTACCTTGAAAAATGTATCAGTAAATTTCACAAATGACATCTTACAGTGATGGCTTGAAAATCAGCTGATTTTTCCAATAACTTGCAGTTCCTCATCGCTG
This sequence comes from Dioctria linearis, assembly GCA_963930735.1. Taxonomy (NCBI): domain Eukaryota; kingdom Metazoa; phylum Arthropoda; class Insecta; order Diptera; family Asilidae; genus Dioctria; species Dioctria linearis. Next base: position 139,299 of record CAWVNZ010002767.1, on the reverse strand, counting down.
AAAGCGCACTTATCGACAAAAGGAATGACAAGTAATGCATAATTGCAAACGAATGATCATGTGGAGGCGTAATTGGTGCAATGACGAAACGAATGATCGTTGCGCCAATGATGCAATAACACACGAGCTATGTAATGGTCATAGCTCCGCCAATGATCGTTGATATCTTCCGTGTGTCTAGGGTATTCGTTCAATATACTTGCTCAGTTCACTAGTCAAATACTATAAAGATTACAATTACTATTAGGAGTTAACGATTAACGATAAATGTTAACTTCCGTTAAATTTTGCATAAAGTAACGCTTTAACGTTTAACGATTAACGATTTTTTTTTTTTTTTTTTTTTTTTTTTTTTTTTTTTTTATATATATTATTAAGCCAAGCTCAGGGGATACCCTATGATGCAAAGCACAGCGTGGCAGCAAGGAGATAGGGAAAGGATTAAGGGATATGAGGAGAGCGGCGGAGGTGCCGATGTATGTCGCCCTTAAACTTTCGCAGGTTGTATGCCGGAGGAAAGACAGAAGATGGTAGACTGTTCCACATTCGCACAGTTCGGGATAAGAAAGCATCACGGAATTTTAGTGTACGGCCGAAGGTAATTTGAAGGGTAAGAGGATGAGCGCAGGATGCAGCGCGAGTATTGCGTGCAGGAACTATTCTACAAGGGATCAAACTAGATATTTCATCAGAACATTGACCATGCATATAGCGATAAAGGAGCGAAAGGCATCCAACATTGCGACGGTGCTCGAGCGAGTCGATATGACGAGTAATTGCCACATCGTCAATGAGCTTGCAGGCTCTCTTTTGGACAATATCCAATGAAGCTAAGGCTGTGCGACCAGCCCCGGCCCAGATATGGGAATTGTATTCCATTCTAGGTCTGATGTAGGACTTGTAGAGGAGCGCTATATTTGATGGCCTGAAATATTTCTTACACCTTTTCAAAAAACCAAGACATTTTGATGCTTCTTTGGCAACCGAGAAGATGTGATCTGTCCAGCTTAACTTACTGGAAATATTAATGCCAAGAATTCTTAGTGACGGTGAATCAGAAATTAATGCTCCATCAAACGAAACGGGAGTGGTTAAGTGATGGTCTTGTTTTAATGAGATGAGACAGCTTTGGGTCTTAGATGCATTGAATTCGACGCGATTCACTTTGCCCCAAGCGAGAATATTGTCAAGATCGTTATTCAATGATCTAATCATGCAGTCTCGTTTAACACATGTGGCGTTCCCTCTGGAATCCGCAAGGGTGTCAAAGGAGTATGCGAAATCAAGGGTACTGTCATCAGCAAAGCTATGGATAGGATTAAAAGTAAGGGAAAGCAGATCATTAATGAAGATTAGAAATAGAGTCGGAGAAATAACAGAGCCCTGGGGGACACCGGCATTAATAGGATGAGGTTCAGATATAACGCCATCTAATACAACACGTATTTGGCGACTAGATAAAAAACTTTCAATCCATAATAGAAGAGGAGGGGAAAGACCAAGTGCTTTGAGTTTGGCTAAAAGGGCTGGATGCCAGACTCTATCAAAGGCCTTTGAAATATCTAGAGCAACGATTTTGGACTCACCAAAATTGTGAAGGCTACGATTCCAACGTTCCGTAAGAAAAGTCAGCAAGTCTCCAGATGAGCGACCGTGCCGGAAGCCGTATTGGCGATCGTTGATGAGCTGATTGGTTTCCAGATACTTCATTAATTTGGAGTTAATGATAGATTCAAAAACCTTTGAAAGAATCGAAGTGATTGGTCGATAATTTGAGGGATCGCTACCCTCTCCTTTCTTGGGAATAGGCTGAACGTGAGCTAGTTTCCAAGCAGTTGGAAATTTTCCTGTCGAATAGGACAGGTAGAATAGTATGCGCAGAGGTTTAGCCAAGGATGAGGCACAGCTTTTAATTAATAGGGGCGAGAAACCATCAGGACCTGAGGCTTTAGAGACGTTGATACCATTAAGGACCTTGAACACATCTCTCGTACGGATGTGTATTGGCTCTTGTACACATCCGCACGGGGGATGCACGACAGGTGCCTGTGAAGTGGGTGGAAGAAAAGAATTTGATGCGAATCTAGCAGCCGAAATATTAGCTTTATCCGGGGAGTCAACAACCACTTCACCATTATTAAGTAGTGAAGGTATAGAGGAACTGCTGAAGTTGTTCCTGATGGTTTTGACCAGTGACCAGAAACCTTTACTACCTTTGCGGCTTGCCAAGATTCTTTGTCTAACATTCTGGTCAAAAAGAAATTTTTCTCTCTGGATAATGGACTTGCAGGTGTTCCGTGCAGTCTTGTAGATTTCTTTCAGTTCTGGACAAGGATGCACTTGATAGGTGCGAAAAGCAGACTCTTTCGCTTTTATAGCTTGGTTGCACTTATCGTTAAACCAAGAGCGATTTTGCTGTTGTTGAGATCTGCTGAAAGAATACGGAATATATTCACGCATGCCTAGACTTAGTAAGTTACTAAGTTCTAATGTGCATTCATCAGCATCCCTCGAAGCAAAACAGACCGACCAATCTATATCTCTAAGATACTGATTGAGACTTTCCCAATCAGCGTTCTTATAGTGCCAGAGAAGCCTACTTGTAGGTGGAGAAGTGGGGCGGCGCAGAGATGAGGTGATAAATTGAGCCGTGATTAGACAGTGGTCTGAATTACCAAGAGGGGAGCCGACTGAGATAGAATATTTGTCAGGGTGAGATGACAGAAACAAATCTAGTAAATTGGCCCTATCACCAGCTGCATCAGGGATTCTCGTCGGTGCATCCACTAGCTGATGCAAATTGAAAGATTCACAAAATAACGATAAACGTTAACTTCCGTTAAATTTTTCATAAAGTAACGCTTTAACGTTTAACGAAGTTAACTTTTTTAGTAACGGATTAACGATTAACGAAGTTAATTTCTTTATTAACGGTGCCAGCACTGCATAAATGTATCTTTCGGCCAGAAGTCATTTCTTATAGACACTGGAGCCGACATATCAATTCTGAAACGCAATGAATTGAAATCTGGGGAAGGAATTCAAGAACACAAAAAATGCAAAATAACGGGCATCACTCAGTCAGAATCATTCTCTTTAGGAACCTTAAAGGCAGATCTAAAAATAGAAGGTCAAGATATTCCACAAGAATTTCATATAGTAGATGATGATTTTCCAATCTTGACAAGTGGAATTCTAGGAAGAGATTTTTTAATTCAAAATTCACGTAAAATTAATTATGAAAATTTTACATTCTCCATCTTCAGTAGTTACGCTATGCGGGTACCAGGACACAATTTTTAGCTTCAAGGATTTCGCCACAGATGGCGCCAATGCCGCTAGGTGGTTTGAGTACATACTAAATGTGGGTTTGCGTCTTGGCTGTACTGCTTTATGTCTGGGATGTTGGGGATACGAAACCACTTTGGGGATACGAGACCACTTTTAGCACTCTCCAGCATAGGGAAATAGCATAGGATTTCGATTTTCTTTCTGAAGTTCGCTTATTTTTCATCTCGAGTCTTGGGGATACGAGACCACTTTGGGGATACGAGACCACTTTTAGCACTCTCCAGCATAGGGAAATAGCATGGGATTTCGATTTTGTTTCTGGAGTTCACTTATTTTTCATCTCAGACTCGTAGCCTCTAAGTGGACATCAACATATTTCATCTCGAGTTTTGGGAATACGAGATCACTTTCAGTTCTATATATTTGTGAAGGAGTGGGAAGCTTTATTGATGGAGGTTGCTGGTTAAGTTTGATCTGGTCTTGGAGGCTACAATTTGACCTTGAGGTGCCCCCTCCTGTGTCTGGGTACTGGACGTTGGCTGAGAGCTTTAGTGGCAATATCTGATACTATGACTATATGACTGCCTGGGGTGTGTTAGACTGGGCTACGTTACCTGTACCAAGGTTTGGGTAGAATGTTTGCGGCTTATGTGTATTAAGTAATGATGTGAAATACCCTAAGCGAATTATATCGGGCCTGTATACTTGTCAGCGGTACTACGGCTTGCTTGTATGTGTGGTACGGTTCTCTTGGATGTGTGAAGTTTTTTGCTTCACTTTTGCCCACACGTAGCAGCATTCTACGGTTTTCTGTGCTCACACGTAGCAGCATGCTACGATTTTCTTGGATATGTGAAGTTTTATGCTTCACTTGTGCCCACACGTAGCAGCAAAATGCTACGGTTTTCCTGGATGTGGGGTGCGCCTAAATGTAGGCTTCTGTTGTTTTCAAGTGTTGCGCCTAAATGTAGGCTTTGATTTTGAATTAATATTAGTAATAATTACAGTTAACAGTAGGACATTTTTGTTCATGCCATTGGATTCTAGATGGTGAGTAGGTGGGGATGTTTATAATAATAGGATGGGAAGGGGGGTAATGAAATTTTCATCAGAAATCCTCTACGGGCTCTGGTTTTCGAGATATTGGCGTATTAATAATTCAAGTTATTTGTGTTCATGACAATGGATTCTAGGTGGTGTGGGGTGGGAGGGGGACGAAATTTTCATCAAAAATCCTCTACAGGTTGAAACATGATATCACCTTGGCTTGATGTTTTCTTCGCAAATTATTATTATTATTGGGTCCTGGGCATAAGAAAATAGCATAGAATTTCTATATTTCTTGAGTAAGGTTACCTAGCGGCATTAGCCTGAACTAATAGCATGCCTTGGTTTTGCTGATTTCTTTTATTAGCGGGGAAGTGCTAGATATAAGCATGACGCCTTCTTGGTTTTGCTGTTTTCAAGTGCTCTTGTAGATATCAGCATCATTCGAATTTCACAACATGATATCACCTTGGCTTGATGTTTTCTTAGCAAATTATTATTATTATTGGGTCCTGGGGGTGCGTGTATTGAAAAGTCACAGTTGCTCTTTCGAGTGCAAGCACCATTTCTTGAGCAAGGTCCCCTGGTGGCATTTCCTGATACTATCTATGTTGATCATCTCGGGCTTGGGGATACGAGATCACTTACAGCACTCACCAGCATAGGGAAATAGCATAGGATTTCGATATTTCTCGAGTAAGGTTACCTAGCGGCATTAGCCGGAGCTACTAGTGTGCCTCGGTTTTGCTGTTTCCTTTTATTAGCGGGGAAGTGCTAGATATCAGGATGACGTCATCTTGGTTTTGCTGTTTTCAAGTGCTGTTGTAGATATCAGCATCATTCGAATTTCACAACATGATATCACCTTGGCTTGATGTTTTCTTAGCAAATTATTGTTATTATTGTGTCGTGGGGGTGCGTGTATCGAAAAGTCACAGTTGCTCTTTCGAGTGCAAACACCATTCCTTGAGCAAGATCCTCTGGTGGCATTTGCTGGTACTACCTATGTTGTTCATCTCGGGCTTGGGGATACGAGATAATTTTGAGTACTCTCCAGCATAGGGAAATAGCATAGGATTTCGATTTTGTTTCCAGAGTTCGCTTATTTTTCATCTCGATTTTTGGGGATACGAGATCACTTTGGGGATAGATCACTTTCAGCACTCTTCAGCATAGGATTTCGATTTTGTTTTTGGATACAGCAACAACAGCAGACAAAGTACTAGTACCACGCTAGGTCGATGACATTAAGATGCTCAACGTTTTATAAAATCTGAAGAAATTTTCGAAACGGATCCACGTTTTCCCGACAGAATGGCAGAAGACGATCCTTTAATTTTTAGTTAATTTTACTATAGCCGATTTGCGTTTCTTTCGGAAATCATAGACAGTCCTTTTGGAGAAAATTCTATATTTATGATCCTTGAATCCTTCAGTTTCTTTTGAGCTCTATTCGGTCAAAATTAATTAAAAAATTTAGCAAATTTTTTTTTAATGCTTTATGTAGGTATCTATCTCGTCATAGGTATCTATCTGGTCATATCTTTGGGGAAAAAAAATTTTGTCACTGAAGTAGACGGGTCAGGATTCTTTTGACGCAGGACCTTCAAACTAAAATATATCTGAAGAAATTTTCGAAAAGGATCCACGTTTTCCCGACAAAATGGCAGAAGACGATCCTTGAATTTTTAGTTAATTTTACTATAGCCGATATGCGTTTCTTTCGGAAACCATATAGAGTCCTTTTGGAGAAAATTTTTTATTTATGATCCTTAAATCCTTCAGCTTCTTTTGAGCTCTATTCGGTCAAAATTAATTAAAAAATTTAGCAAATTTTTTTTTAATGCTTTATGTAGGTATCTATCTCGTCATAGGTATCTATCTGGTCATATCTTTGCAAAAAAAATTGTTTGTCCTGAAGTAGACGGAGCAGGATTCTTTTGATGTAGGACCTTCAAACTAAAATATATCTGAGGAAATTTTCGAAAAGGATCCACGTTTTCCCGACAAAATGGCAGAAGACGATCCTTGAATTTTTAGTTAATTTTACTATAGCCGATTTGCGTTTCTTTCGGAAACCATAGAGTCCTTTTGGAGAAAATTTTATATTTATGATCCCTGAATTCTTCAGCTTCTTTTGAGTCATCTTCGGTCTAAATTAATCAAAAAATTTAGCAAATATTTTTAATGCTTTATGTAGGTATCTATCTGGTCATAGGTATCAATCTGGTCATATCTTTTGCAAAAAATTTTTTTTGTCACTGAAGTAGACGGAGCAGGATTCTTTTGACGCAGGACCTTCAAACTAAAATATATCTGAAGAAATTTTCGAAAAGCATCCACGTTTTCCCGACAAAATGGCAAAATAGGTTAATACAAGCACACAATAGAGCTAGAATATTATTAGACTTAGCAAAAACAAAACGTAAACAGAAATTAGATAAAGTAATAAACTCAATTGAAATAAAAGTAAAAGACTTTGTACTTCTAAAAAGAAAAGATAAAAAAAATGTGAAAGCCCTTATAAAGGCCCATATGAAGTAAAAGAAATAGAAGGAGTGAATGTCTACTTAGATATTGACAATAAAAGAAAGAAAATACATAAGAATAGGCTACAAAAGATAACTCATAACCAATAAAAACATAAAAATTTAAATAGCATACCATTACATTAGAACATAGATAACTTATGTATAACCAATAAAAATATATAAAATTTAAATAGCACACCATTTCATTAGAATATAGAAATCTGATAGCATTAGAATACTATGAACTATGATATCGACATCTGACATTTATTATAATATGTGTTATAGTATATGTTCAAGCATAAAAAAAAGAAATAATAATAGCTGTGTTCCATTGTGCTGTGTAAAGTACTCGCGAGCACTTTCCGAATGAAACGCAAGTTTGTGTTGTCAAGAGTAAAATATAACCTCCAATTTCATTTCTGTTATGTTTCTGTTATATCAAGTTTCTTATGAAAATAGTTAGGATTATTAAGTATATTACTCAAATTAATTTCATTAAAGGCAACTGAAAATAAAATTATGAAAAACTGGACCTACATACATACATATATTCGAGCTACTTTCCTCGAGCAGTACCTACTACCTAGGAAATTTAAGGATAAAAATTCGTCTCCGTTCGATATTTATTATATTAAAAGTTATTACCGTATTTATTTTCATAACGATAATATATAAATTTGATTAATTCTTCTGTTCTCGATGAGTTAATTGTTTCTTTATAAACATTTTCTCTCAAATTTCATCTATCTGACATTTCAATAACCACTTAGCATCCAAATCCACCTAGCGGAAAATTCTTGCGAAACTACTCAGCACATCTACTTGCGACCAAGAGCATGAGTAGTTGCGAGTAGGTAGAAGTACTTGGGAGTACTTTACACAGCCCAATGGAACACAGCGAATAATTTGATTATAAGATATCATAATTCACCAGTAGTTGGTCGGTCAGTCACCATACACGAAATTAATGTAAATTCACCTTTGCTTTTCGCTTACTAAGCAATTGCACTTATTGTTCAAATAAAAATTTTTGTAGTACGGTGACCCGACTGTTGTTGCAATATTGAATGTAAGTAAAAAATTATTTGTAAGTCAGCAGTTATTGCTGACAATGAATATTGATTATTTGTTTCCGTTTAATTTTACTAATTTTGTTATGTATATATATACATATATGTATAGGTGGAACATTTGTATGGAAAAAAAGCTCAGTTTTTATTATAATCTAATCGGCTGTAGTTGTCTTCTGCTCAAATCCTCTATCCAATCCTATCCCAGTACTGGAATCAGTGAAACCTCATTTCAGTACGAGAGTTTTTTTTACAAACATACTTGACTTAGCGTTTTCTAAGTTCAAGTAATCCTCAATACAGAATTAGTGTTTCCTAATTTTCTGGACATTTTTTGGTGACCCCGTTAAGAGGAGTCAGTACCAAGATTAGCAAGTTTCATACATTTTTCAATGCGAATTTCTGACAAACTATTTGTATCAGAGTAATGATTTATATTTTAAATTAAAGGTAATGAAGAAGTCTAGTAAATAACGTCGGCAAAAATTCAAAAAAGTATATTGGAATGGAGATATTAGCTCGGAAACTTGTAAAAAATGGTAAAATTGAAGTCTTTTGAATCAAATTTCTGTGGGTAGGTATTGTTATTTCTTCAAATTGTGACCGTTTTAGAGAGATAAGGCCTAGATCTAGCAAATAACGTCGAGTTTTTTTCATTTTTAGTATCGCTTTTTATAATTATTTGACTCTAATAGTACCTGTTTTTTCTCCCGATATTTCACCGACAAGAAATTGCAATATTTTGTTGAAAGTTGTTGCAATACAAAGCAAAATATCATATTTAACAATTATGCGCAAACCAAATTTAGGAGAGTTAATTCTCGTTTAAAATTTTCAATTTATGTGAACTGCAACTTTTCATTTTTCGTCTTAAATTATATGGTTTTTTCGGATGTTTGGTTTCTGTCTTTTGCGGTAGATGTCTCTAATGTGCTCCGTAGTATAGGCTTAGGCTAATTTTATATGAATTTTCTCACTTTCAGGACAAAAACCTACGTATAGTATATTTTATTACCTACAGGTTCGCTGGTATCTAAATTGAAACTTTTCCTGAGTACTGACTTCTCTTAAAGATAGAGCACTATTCAAAAGAAGACTGTGTTTACCTTGTGCAGTGAATAGAAAAACGAAAATTTGTGTCAAGTTAAGAGTTAATCATGGAAGCCTTAGCGGTCAATCAAACGCAACTTGGGAAAGACATTGAAAAACTAGCAAACGAGTACCGAAGCGAATCTCCGGACAAAAAGAGTCTTCAATACCTTCAAGCTAAACTTCAAGCATTAGAAGATTTGTGGACCAAATTTGAAGCAAACGATGATCAAATTAGAGATCTATACGATGAAACAACTGTCGGTCACCCATAATTTGCTAATGATTATTATCGAACAGTAAACAAGTGAAAAAGCTAGAATTGGTCTAAGATAAATTCTTATGATACCCTAGATGAATGCACGTATGAAATTTCGTATGGTCACCCATTTGAGCAATTTTGATTTTTTGCATTGGTTTCTCGCATATATTTCTAGAACGGCTCGTCGGACAGAAAAAATGATTATAACCAATTTTATAGGTTTTCTTATTCTGAAGAAGTTTTTGGTACAATAAAAATGTCTAGGACTGATCTTTTTCAAAGTATATGTAAAAAACCAAAATTTTGATATGGCAACACCAAGAAGGAGTTGCCCGATTTAGTTCATTTTTGAAATTTTATTTGCTATTAGTATGAAAACACAATGTACCAAATTTCAGCTTTCTATGTCGACGTGTTCTCAGGTAGTGTCCAAATATATCGTGGAAAACGAAATTTTTGTATGGCAACCCCACGAAGGAGTTACCCGATTTGTCTCATTTTCGAACTTAATTTTACTTTTTTTTTTAATGTCCGTGTACAAAATTTCAGCTTTCTAAGTTAACGCGTTCTCGAGTTATCGTGCGCACGGACGGACGGACGGACGGACGGACGGACATGCAAAAATCAAAATAACTTTTAATTTTATGCGGGGGTGTCCAATCCATTTTGCTCTACCATCATTATTTCTGTGCATTACAAACGGAATGGCAAACTTAGTATACCCCTATAGATTTCATCTAGGGTATAAAAAGGGATATATTGACTTCAAAACCGAATTAACAACAGTAATTAATCATGCAAGTTCAAGCAAAGGTGCAATAACAAAATCCGTGCAAGGGGAAAAATCCACTTTAAAGCTAAAAACTCATGAGAATTTTCCAAACACACGGGCAAATAGCAATACTGACTGTACGGACATAGGAAATGGCGACGTCATTATTTGTCTGCTACGAAGACAAAAGAGCGTAATAACTACGCTCACAAATATTATTGCTGGCATTAAAATCAGTAAAGATCAAACCAAACAATATTACGATTTGAAAAGAAGCACAACAACAAATTATTGGGAACAAATAGAAGACAACAATAAATGCATCTGGGAAAATACAGATGATATTACGAGTTGCGGATATAATACGAATGAATATTTTCAACTTCAAGAGAAGGTGCATGAGATATTAATCAAAATCAATGAAGATATAGAAGATAACATAAATACAACTTCCGAAAGTAGCCCTACCCAAGTGCGATGGGGATTACTTAAAGTGGCAGCAATTTTTTGATCTGTTTTCACAATTGGTTCATAATCAACCAATAGGGAGCTCACAGAAAATGTGGTACCTCAAGATGAACCTCTCAGGTGAAGCTGAAAAATTAATCAGACATCTTCCATTGACAGAAGACAGCTATGCAATTGCGTGGGATATGTTACAGAATAGATACCAAAACAAAAGATTGTTAGTAACAGCGCTCTTAGAGAAATTAATGGCACAACCTCAGATTACGACAGAATCTGCTTCAGCTTTAAAAAACCTTTATGATACTACAAAAGAATGTCTGCTTACTCTACAAAACATGGGACTTTCAGTAAAGCAGCATTGGGATCCAATCATCATTCACATTCTAGTGAAAAAATTGGATAAAAACACGCATGCTTTATTCGAACAATCATTGTCATCGCCACGAGATTTACAGTTAGTAGAAAAGCTGCTGAGCTTTCTAGAAAAGCGGTTTCAAGCACTAGAAACCTTGGGTCAAAAGTATTCACAGAAATCAAGCAAGCCCTCTGTCTTCATTACCAACCAAACTAACAAGACAAATCAAATTGAATGTATCGGGTATTGGTGATTCAAGAGTTAAAATAAACAATAGACTTAACATTACGTTAAAGTCCAAAGTCAGTGATTATTCAACTCAACTGGAAGTTTTTGTGATCAAGGAAATTTCAAAGCACCAGCCGCAGCAACACATAAATATTGACAGTTGGATATTCCAAGCAACATGTCTTTAGCAGACCCACATTTCAATTTACCTCAAAAGATTGACATCCTATTGGGGGCGGAAATGTATGGGGAAATAATGAGTAATGGTCAACTCAGAATAAATGAGAACCTGCCAACGCTACAAAACACCACATTAGGTTGGATAGTTCTAGCAAAGTATCAAGTGTTGATTATATAACACCATTTTGTGGAATCACAAATGCTATCTAGAGACACAACTGCAACGGGTTTGGGAATTAGAACAGTGCCCGAACAAACCAATGATGTCATCATCTGACAAAAAATGTGAGGAATATTTTGAATCAACAGTGAGTCGAAGTGCTGAAGGACGATTCATTGTAAATCTGCCAATCCTGACCGATCCAAAATTGTTAGGTGAATCAAAGCAATTGGCCTTCAAACGATTAATAAGCATCGAACGAAAACTGGCACAGGAACCACAATTAAGGAAACAGTATAATGAATTCTTAGACGAATACATCAGGTTGGGACACATGCGAGAATTAGACCCACAAAGGCTGACAAGGCCTTACTACTTCCTTCCGCACCACTGTGTCTTGAAACCAACAAGTAGTACGACAAAATTAAGAATAGTTTTCGATGGCTCTGCGAAAACTACAACCAGCTTATCACTCAATGACTTATTGTTAAATGGACCCAAGATTCAAGAATATATCAGTACAATCATTATGAGGTTCCGTGTCAAAAGATATGTCTTCACTGCTGACATTGCCAAAATGTATAGACAAGTTTTGGTAGCTGAGGAGGACAGAAATTTGCAATTAATCATGTGGAGAAAACAACCAACAGATACAGATAAATATTATCAACTATGTATAGTCACATATGGTACAAACTCTGCACCATATTTGACAGTAAAGTGCATACAAAAATTAGCTGAAGAAGAGGCAGGAAATTATCCGTTGGGAGCAGCTGCTGTGAAGAATTTCTATGTTGACGACGTAGGACAGGAAGTGATGACTTAGATGAAGCAATAGACACTCAGAGACAATTAAAACAACTATTAAGCTCTGGAGGTTTTCAGTTGAGGAAGTGGTGTGCAAACCACCCCAAATTGGTCCAAAATATGCCAAGAGAAGATTTCAAGATCAAATTAAACTTTTCCGAAATGGAAGGTGACCACATAAAAACGTTAGGCCTAGTATGGCATCCTATCATGGACTGGTTTACAATCACGACATGTCTTAAGAATTATAAGAATTTCACAAAGCGTACAATTTTGGCCGACATGTCACAAATCTTCGACCCTTTGGGATTAGTAAATCCAGTAGTGGTCATGAGTAAGATGTTTATTCAAAAATTATGGAAATTAGAACTAGACTGGGACGATGAAATACCCAGTGAACTTCAATCTTCATGGCTGCAATTCCGTACAGAATTACAGAAACGCAATGATACATGTTTAGCAATGAACCCACAATCAACATTGAGCTCCTTGCCTTTTCAGATGCAAGCGAAAAGGCATACGGAACTGCATTATATATAAGATCCAAGGAGAAAACAGGCAAGGTGACAGTGAAGCTACTGTGCGCAAAATCCAAGGTAGCTCCAGTCAAGCCGATCATAATTCCAAGATTAGAATTGTGCACCGCAAAGCTCGCTGCTCAATTAGTACATCATGTAAAAGGCATCATGAACATAAAATTCGATGAAATACATTTTTGGACGGACTCACAGATAGTTTTGGCATGGATCAAGGCCGATCCATCATTGCTCAAAACTTTTGTAGCGAATAGAGTAATCGCCATTTAAGAATTAACAGAAGGTACAAGTTGGAGATATGTTAACACAAAGGACAACCCTGCTGATATCGTGTCCAGGGGATTGACTCCAGGGCAATTAGTAAATGCAAGGCTTTGGTTCGAGGGTCCAGCATTCTTGAAGACATCAAAGATGCAGTGGCCTCAGCAAACAGCTACAACCATCAGGTTACAAGAAGAAGAAAAAACAGTAAAACTAACTGTATTCGCACTAGATCAAGGTAAACATCACCCAGTTTATGTTATATGTAGATCATGGCAACTCTTTTCGCATGCAACAAGCATGCATATATCCTTAGTAGTGTAGAAATGTTCAAACAAAGAAGACGTAGGCGACAACTCTCATCATTTCTAACCGTAAGAGAACTCGGAGATGCTTTAATTGTTATCTGTAAGGAAATGCAAAGCTGCAGTTTCCAAGAAGAACTTCGTAGCTTACATAAAGATAATGAAGTACATAGAAACAGCAAACTAAAAAATGCAGCTCCATTTGTTGATACACAAGGAGTCAGAAGAGTAGGTGGAAGATTAGATAATGCAGACATTGAATATGATACGAAACATCCAACAGTACTTCCAGCTGACCAATTTATTACGAAGTTACTGATGAATCATTTACATACGTTACATTTGCATGCTGAACCGCAAGCACTGCAGGCTATAGCAAGGCGAAGGTTCTGGATTTTACAATGTAGAAATCTAGCTCGATCTGTTGTCAACAATTGCGTCCGATGCACGAGACTCCGGCCGAAGTTATGCCATCAACAAATGGGAAATCTTCCTAAAGACAGAGTTCAAAAGACACGTCCATTCATCAACTGTGGTGTGGACTTCTGCGGCCCAGTATAGACACACTATAAGATTCGAGGTAAGAGACCTCAAAAAACTTATATTGCTGTTTTCTGCTGTTTCGCCACTAAGGCAATCCATTTGGAGGTTGTCTCCGACTTGTCAACAGAAGGTTTCTTAGGGGCATTACGAAGCTTCACAGCCCGACGAGGAAGATGCGAACACATTTACTGCAACAATGGACGGAATTTCGTAGGCGCCAGCAATAAATTAAGGGAAATTGGGAAATTAGTGATATATTATCCATTACCAACTCAAGAACAAAGATTGTCAATAGATGCCTAGACCAAAAGATTCAATTTCATTTTATTCCCCCCCCCCCCCCTACACCCGATCACCTCATTTCGGAGGGCTTTGGGAGGCAGCTGTGAAATCAACAAAACATTTTCTGCAACGAAGAGTCGCATCTGCATCTCTTACATATGAAGAACTATGTACGGTAACATCGGAAATAGAAGCCATTCTTAACTCGAGACCTCTTACACCTCTATCCTCAGATCCGAATGACTTATTGGCTTTAACGCCTGCGCATTTCATCATAGGAGAACCAATGACATCCACAGTAGATTCAGTAACCGAAAAACAGAAAATGTCATTATTAGCCAGATGGGAACTAGTATCTCATATACGGAATGAGTTTTGGCGACGTTGGTCAATGGAATATTTGACGGAACTCCAGAAAACAACTAAATGGATGGATCAGCAGCCAAACAGTCAGTCAGGTGTTATGGTCGTAGCGTATTGCATATAGCAATATGCTACATTGATAAATACTGCAGCGTGTTAGCCGGCTGCTGTCAAACAGAATATCCGAATGCACCCAGACCGAGAGAGGTGCGTTTCCTCGAATGTGGTGTCGCATGCTGGTTGAGATGGAGAAGAACAAGACACCATCTCTGTCGTATCAAATCCTCCACAGTGAGCACTTCGAGAATTAGCTCAAGAAAATTTCTGTAAACATCGGTAAGGAAATCCACCCTTGAAATTATTTCACACAACCGCGCACAAAATTGGCCACCTGCAGTATCTAACCAGCGGCTAAGATTTTCCGCTGAGAATTTTCGGCATCCAGTCATAACCTGTAGAAGCAACACCAATCTCCTCGAGGCCGGATAAATAAAGAAAAGGGAGACTATTCTGAGCCAGATGGACCAGATGAGCCTCGTGGACGTCTGAATAATCAAATAATATAGCCCATAGGGACGGGAGGATCCGCAAAACTGGAGCAAGGTTGTACGCCATTAAATGGAACCAAAGAGTTCAAATCAGGTTCGTGATAAAAATTTAGAAATCAAAGATTAAAGGTAGCCCAGAACCACATACGTGCATATTCGTGGTTTGTCTAAGACGAAAAAATCGGGATTATAATTGGAATATACCGGCACGGTTTAAGGACCGATTTTAAAGCTATTCTCTGATCGCCTAGATACAATAGAATCTATTAGAAGAGTAATTATGTACATCGAGTGTTATTTAGATGATTGATACTGATACTGATTGATACGGACGTAAATGCTAGAGCATTCATTTTCAGAGGATTCAAGATTATAGGGATGCAATAACATCCGAATTTAGAAGCTACACTATCATGCATTTAATTCTATTTAGTTTTAATTTTTGAAATTATGGACGCTATAGTATTCATAACTATTAACATGTAATATTCTGAGCACTCGGAGACAAAATGTGACTAGTCAAAATTAATTTAAGTATAAATCATCTGTCCATTTTTGCAGCTCATTAGAATTTTTACTGTCCGCGAATGTGTTAACGACTCAATACATAAATTACTTAGTAAACTAACAAAAGAACAATGAACAGGATCACAGTGGTAGTTAAGTATCAGAGTTAATAGCGAATTAACAAAAAAATAGATAGTTTAAAGAAATGGTATAATGATGCGCCATTAATAATAAGCATTGATATAATATGATAATATAAGAACAACTGAAATAGCTATGAAAGCAATATTAGAAATTAATAATTAGAATTAGTTAACTAAGCCATACGGGAAAATCGTCTTTCTGTTTCGTTTTTATTTTTGTGTACACATGTATATATATATATATATACATATATATATATATATATATATGTATGTATGTGCATACCTAGATCCTATCGATTGAAATTACCGACTTGTGTTAACCGTAGTAATTTTACTTATAGATTTTCTGCTAAAATTCGATCAATTTAATGCGATAACAACTAAACACTAATTAAATAGAAAGAAATTAATTGATTAAATAGAGAAAAGGAAAAAAAGGGCGATGTAAAACGGGAGAAGAACTCAAACCCCATGCAGACCTCAGTAATGTTTATTTTACGCATTTTTTTTAGCTTTAAATTTAATTTGCACGGCAATAATAATAATGAATTAATTTACACCGTATCTAAGATTTATCAAAAGGATTAAATATGTAGAAAGGTTCATAGTATGTTGACGAACCGAGCAGTAAACATATATATGTGTACACATATAACGACATATAGTATTGCATAAATAACCATCGTAGAGATATATATATATATATATACGTATACATATGTATATAGGAAATATATAAGAAACCTACTTGTATACATATCGGTCGATAGACGAGCCACTTCCACATATGATGGACTTTGAGTTTTCTAATATCTATTGTTGTTTCCCTCTTTAATCTTATCTTTCTATATTATATTTTCTAATGCGCGAATTTCGTTATAATTATTACATTAAAACTCCTGCGAAAAAAGACAGGCCATTGGGGATATAACCGTATGGCAAGTAAATACCCCGGTGTGATTTTTTTCGATCAGATGAAATATATTATATATAAATGTATATAGGTATACATGTATCAGCATTACTATTATTATTATTATTACTACTACTACCTTTTAGTTAATGTAACAAAATTAAACAGTAAGCACGGAATAGATTGAATATTTAGGAATTTTGTACTGTAAAATATATATATTGTTACGAGCGTGGCCTTAGTTCGTTATTTAAAACACAATATTTCAGATATAATTCAAAAGTTCTTTCTTTATTTATCTTTACTGTTTACTCTCACAAATTCACAAATAATTATCAAATCAACTCTTTATTTATCGCTAGTACTGTACTTCTAATTATCGCAATCCAAATAGTTTACTTCGTTCAGTTCTCACTTCGCTGTCTGAAATCATACTCCGCCTCCTAGCTGTCAGAGCGCCGTATTTATACTCTACGAATTATCCTAGAACCTTCCTGAATATTCCGTTCTCCGAACCCAAAGTTTACTAAGATGACACTAACCTAAAGTTGCTTCCATTCCTAACAGATGTCGCTTGATTCACTTTGTGGCACGTAACACTGCCCCCTTCTTAAAATTTGTTCGTCCCGAACAACAGATGGTCCACGGTCTTGGTGCTCTCCGTATTGACCCAAGCGATCTAGATGAACGATTTTTCTTTTGCATCTTGTACCGCGCTGAATCTTGTATGGCATGTTATTAATTTTAGTTTTAACTGCATACGGTCTCCCCCAGTGTTGTGATAACTTTGGAGAACGTCTCGTGGCCTCATGCACATCAGCTAATCGTTGTCTGAGCTTTGTTACGTAGTCTTCTGGTTTCTTTTGTTCGCCTCTGGGTATACCAAACTTGAGGTCGCTAGGTAAGCGCATTTCCTTTCCGAAAATGACCTTAAATGGGCTTTGTCTGATCATATTGTAAACAGCTGATATATAAGCCATTAGAAATATAGGAATATGTCGAAACCAATCGCGCTGATTATAGTTGAAGACCTTCCTGAGATGTTTGATTAATGTTCTGTTGAAACACTCTTCCATGCTTTGATTTTTCTTTCGTCTTTTATCTTTGAATCATTTGTCCTCAAATTTCTTGCCCGTTGATTGCCGTTGTCATCCTTTTCATTGCCGCCTTTGCGCTTCTTATTATCATCATCGTCAGAAACTTTGTCTTTACCTTTTCCGACCTTCATTATACCCTTATCATCGTCATTATCAGCATCTTTAGACCCTTTACTTTTCGTCTTTTTCTTTCTTTCATTGTCCTCGCTCTTGGATTTCTTTCCTTTCTTCTTTTTACTTTTATCACCGTAATCATCATCATCTTTGGCTTTCTTTCCTTTCGTCTTTTGACTTTCGTTATCATCATTGTAGTCATCGTCATCTTTTTCTTCCATCCGTCCGCAATGTTTCCATTCAGGATTGCATGGACGTTGTGAAAAAGCTTCTGCATTTCCGTGGATACGTCCTTTGCGGTATGGAATTTCAAAGTCATGAGGTTGCAGTCTAGTCTCTCCACGGAAAGCTTGCTCTCTAGCTCGCCATCTTCTCCCTTCTTCTTCTGTTGTTTGCATTCGTCCTCGTTTCCTACAGTCGTTTTGCAGGTGTCCCAGTCTACTACATTTCCAGCATAGAATGACATCACGCGAAGGAGCGGTCTCTGGTGACGGTATTCTGCTGTGAGTCTGCTGCCCAACTCGATATCTTTGCCCAGCTCGATATCTCTGCCCTTCATCTAGCGCTTCCATTCGTCGGCGTTTTCTGCAGTCCCTTTGGAGGTGTCCCAGTCTATTACAATTCCAGCAACGAAAAATAACGCTTGAAGGAGTGCTCTGTGATGACTGCATTCTGTTACAAGTACATTCCTCCACTGAAATTTCTCTCACTCGTACTGCACTTCGAGAAGCTTGCCTGGCAGATTCATGCGCTAGTGCATAGGCTAGTGCTTCTGCTGTTGATTTCTTTCCTGCTAGCCTTAACGCTTGTTGTAAATTTTGATCTGCAATAGCGTTCATAAATGCTTCTGTTGCCACTTCATTAAGGAAATCTGCATTTACGCTAGAGTACGAAAGATAAGCTAATCTTTCCACATCAGCCTGCAGTTGTTGTAGTAACTCGCCATGCTTTTGAGTCCTGTTGAGTAACTGCAGCCGATATACTTGCTGCATGTGTTCATCTCCATAACGTAATTCTATCGCCTGTACTAGTGAAATGTAATCACGTTGCTTTTCAATCTGAATAGTTTGTAATAACTCTGACGCAGGACCTCGAAGGGCTAATACCAGAGCTGAAGCTTTGTCTGCGTCATTCCATCCATTTACTTCGGAAGCTGCCTCAAACTGTCTCTTGAAAATATGCCACGAATTTTGTCCATCAAATATTGGAGGTTTCATTCTGCCTGCACCGGATATTGCAGTTCCTTCGTGCCGAGATTGTCGATACTTCATTCTGTCCAAATCTGCTTTAAAGTTGTCAAGCTTCTCCGTAACATTTTGTTGCACTTCCGACACATGCTGTTGAACTTCCAGCACTTCCTGCTGGATTCCTTCAATTTTTACATTTTGCTCGTCTAATGAATTTTTAAGAAAAGTCTTCTGTTCTTCCAAACAGGTTTCTAGACAATTCTGCAAAGAACACTTTTGTTCATCCCAACGGGCTTCCAGAGAATTCTTTTGTTCATCCAAACGCGCTTCTAGAGAATTCGTTTGTTCCTCAAAAGCATTCTTTTGTTCCTCAAGGGCATTCTTTTGATCGTCCAAACGGGCTTCTAGAGAATTCTTTTGTTCATCTAGACGGGATTCCAGAGAATTCTTTTGTTCATCCAAACGCGCTTCTAGAGAATTCTTTTGTTCCTCAAAAGCATTCTTTTGTTCCTCGAGGGCATTTTTCACTTGCAGGGTTGAAAGCTCCATTTTGGTCATTAAAGTACCCAAAAGCTGTTCTATGTTCATCGCAGGCTCTTCTTCAGTTTCTGGTTCTTCCTCGAAAACGTATGTATCAGGATTCTTTTCTTCCTCTATCAACGCTTGTCTAAGTCGCTCGACTAGAACATTCTTTAGACCTGTCGTTTGCAATGACCGCTTCCCAACCCCACTTTCAATTCCTGTATGCGAAGCTCCTCTAGTTTCCGTCCCATTCTTGCGCGATTTCACAAAATTAATCACTCTTTGAATTTCAAAGTCAAATGCCACCACTTTATTTCGCGATTTTATTTTACTTCTGACACCATTACGAGCGTGGCCTTAGTTCGTTATTTAAAACACAATATTTCAGATATAATTCAAAAGTTCTTTCTTTATTTATCTTTACTGTTTACTCTCACAAATTCACAAATAATTATCAAATCAACTCTTTATTTATCGCTAGTACTGTACTTCTAATTATCGCAATCCAAATAGTTTACTTCGTTCAGGTCTCACTTCGCTATCTAAAATCATACTCCGCCTCCTAGCTGTCAGAGCGCCGTATTTATACTCTACGAATTATCCTAGAACCTTCCTGAATATTCCGTTCTCCGAACCCAAAGTTTACTAAGATGGCACTAACCTAAAGTTGCTTCCATTCCTAACAGATGTCGCTTGATTCACTTTGTGGCACGTAACAATATATAAAACGGAGAACTTTTATAACGTAGTCATGACATAGAGACGTTTCATTTTCTCCTTCACAATCCTGGAGCCCTCTCGCAAGAAGGTCGTATAAGTCCGCTCTAGTCTCTTTACAGGTCAACAAGGGACTCTGAAAACATCTGCCCTCAGAGTCAGATGGGTGGTTGGGGCATCATGCAGTGAAGGCATACCATCAGCGCCTTCAATGTGGATGTACGTAAGTGCAGTAAAGGTCCCTTCAGGACTGAATGTGTGACGGCGTTTTTGTCAAATAGGCACGATTTTTTTTTTGATTATGGCAAACGGCAGCGGCAGGTTTTTCGTGGAACCTCCCCACACTCTCCGCCCATAGCCGAGGTAAGCTAGCGTGCCGCCCTGCAGTCAACACTGTCCGTCGAGTGATCTGTCAGCTCACGCTGGCAGTCTGGACTTCACGTCCAAGTCAAGTCACTCAACATAGTTCCATAACACAGGGTCATTAGTAATCATGAAGGACGAAAACCTTCCTCCCTTAAAATGGTCATTAGGGAGAATCGTAGAAATAATTCAGGGTGCAGATGGAAAGATACGTGTAGCTGACGTAAGAACAGCCACAGGAATATTTCGTCGAGCCATACATCAACTAGCACCTCTACGAGTTGAGTTAAATGATAGCACAGATACATCAAATCAATTGGAAATGATAGAAGTTGATGAAGGACAAAATAGTTACTCGAATGAAGAGGAGGTAGGTGGAGAGGAAGTGTCTAGAAATACAAGGAAAAGAAAGCAAGCGCAGAAACCAATTAATGCTTTAAAGGTCATCCTATTAACAATGTTACTTTTACCACTCTCTGCGAAGGCAGTTTGGTCAGAAACTCAAGTAGAGGTACACAAACTTGACGGTAATGCCGGGATATACTTTGAAAACATAGGAGCTTCAAGATTAACGTCTAGCAACTGGAATCTGTTAGTATATTATGATTTGAGGGGCTATTGGGCATCAATTAATATTATTCAAGACGCACTAAAACATTTAGAACGTCTCTCTCGTACCATCACCCACAAAGATTACTACATAGAAATAGTATCTCAATATTAGCATCTACTTGAGAAATTAAACAAGAGTAATGTATTACTGAAAGACCAGAATAACAATTCAACAAAACCAAGGGCCAAGAGATCACCATTGGAACTAGTTGGTACAATTATTTGGAGTTTTGGACAATGAATATGCATCAAGAATGACTGAAACTATTAACAGAATAAAAAATAATGAAGACCACTTGCATGAACTCATATAAAATCAAACATCAGTACTTGAAACCACCGTCAATGTGATCAAAAATTCTGAAGAAGACAGATGTAAGCAAACAAAAAGGATAGAAGAAGCACTGGAGCTTGCATATGAGAAAATGCGCAATATGAGTTCAGAACAAAAGCTGCAGAGAAGCATCCAGACCTTCAAGACTCTTTCAATTTTAGTTGCCTCACTTGTTAACGAATGCAAGTTCATGCAAGAAGCTATTCTTAATGTAGTTACACATCAATTATCAAGGACAATTTGCCATCAGGAATCCAGCTACCAACCTTCAATGGTGAAATTAGTGTGTCATTAGTATATAAACTAATGAAAATTCAATGCCAACTTCAGAACGATTATATTATTTTTGAACTCATTGTACCATTGGTGCGGTCCACAACGTTTGAGTTATACCGACTAATCTCATTGCCAACATTAGTGAACGACACATTTGTATCTGTAGCGCCAGCAACAGAGTTCCTGATGACGAACCTGTTCAGAGATCGGTTTTATTTGATGAACAAATTTGAGTTAATGCAATGTTTTGACATTGGAAAAAACTATCATTTATGTGAACAACGGCGTCCACTCCATATTAAGACACCGTCATCAAATATCTGCGAGGTAGAACTATTCACACGTAGAACACTACCTAGAACATGTGCGTTAAGGATTACAAAACCAACAAATATGTGGATTAAACTAGCTGCACCCAATCAATGGTTATTTTGCCTAGATAAGACATACAATCCCACGTTCATCTGTGGCAATGATATCATACATAAAACTCTAGATGGAACTGGAATATTATCCATGCAACACGGATGTGCAATGAAAGATGATGAGTTGCTAATCGAAACATCTAATGATCTTCAAACACGAACAGATAAGAAATCATTTCAACCAAATTTTAATATTACTCCAGATGATCTTGACAATTTTGAGGAAGATTTAACACCAGTATTCTACCGGTCAAGGTTAACAACACATGGAGAGGAGTTTGATAACTTAATCAAGGAAATCAAGAACATCAAAGTACATCAAACTAAACTACAAGATCTCCAACCACATGATGTACATCAATTTACCATAGGATACGTAACCGTAGGAATCATCAGTGTTATTATCATCTATCTAAGCCTAACACACTGCTTAAAAGTAAACCAATCCCACTACCCAAAAGGAACCCAGCAGCTCAAGATTACAGCTTTGAAGTTGGAGACTTCAAGGGGGCCCAGGATGTTCAAGCATATAAAAAAAGAAATAATAATAATTTGATTATAAGATATCATAATTGTTGGTCGGTCAGTCACCCTACACGTAATTAATGTAAATTCACCTTTGCTTTTAGTTTACTAATCAATTGCACTTATTGTTCAAATAAATATTTTTGTAGTACGATGACCCGACTGTTGTTGCAATATTGAATGTAAGTAAAAAATTATTTGTAAGTCAGCAGTTATTGCTGACAATGAATATTGATTATTTGTTTCCGTTTTATTTTACTAATTTTGTTATATATATATAGGTGGAACATTTGTATGAAAAAAAAAAGTTCAGTTTTTATTACAATCTAGTCGGTTGTAGTTGTCTTCTGCTCAAATCCTCTATACCAATCCTATTCCAGTACTGGAATCAGTGAAACCTCATTTCAGTACGAGAGTTTTTTTACATACTTGACTTAGCGTTTTCTAAGTTCAAGTAATCCTCAATACAGAATTAGTGTTTCCTAATTTTCTGAACAGTATATATACACATAATGTACACATCATTTAAACAACTTTAATAATTATAAAGAAAGATTATAACTCTTTAAAAATGTGAAATAGTTGAATAGTTAAAGATAGTGTTGTCATCTGTATCAAAATCAAGTATATACATGTGGGGTTCGAAATTAAATTAAAAAGACGTGAAATTGGTTATTTTATTTAATAGCACTATTTATTAACGGAAATTCAGTTATAACGCAGAGTTCTTTTGTTTCACTATTATTAAGATGTAATGTCCTTTTAGGTAATTCAAGGTGAATAAAATTAGAATAAAATATGAGTCTAGTCTTTAACTAACGCACGATCTTTATACACAGCTCGTACGCGGCTTAACAAAACATGGCTTAACTATTAACAGGTAATTAGATTAAATAAACTGGAAACCGGCAATAATGTTCCATTTCTACAGCTTAGCTTATACGGCTTAACAATTTGACTGCACTGAAACTAATGATTTCACGGCTTAACGAGCCAACTGCAACTGAACAACAATTATCGGATGACTTCAGATCCAGCTCAGCATTTACAACATAGCGGTAAGTTATTGTTCTCAATTTTTTGCAATTTTATGCAGCTGCATGAAATTCTTGAAATTTATTGAAACTTTGTTTTATCTTCTTTTTTTCAGAGTTCTGACGCAGAATCCCACATTTGGCCATCCTGGTCGTCGTCTGTCCCAGGCGACTCTCCAAAATCTTCATCACTACTTTCAATCTCACTATCATCACTATTGGCCCATGGTTTCATAAAATCAGCAGATGACGATGTTACATTGGGTCCTTCGTGATTCCCAACTTTAGAGACATCATAACGATCCTTCCCCTTAAGTCTAGTCACAGTCCAATAAACTTTGGATATAGCTTTAAACCAGGTCCAAATTGCGTCCTTTTTATGGCTACCATGTCGTGCACCTTATATTGTCGTGCAGGTTTTCTCTTCCTGTTGAAAGCTTTTCGGTTTTCCTCCTGGAGTCTCTGTATTGCAAGGCAGGCCTCGATCCGCATGTCTCTCCTGCTTTTGTCGAAGTCTAGCATCAGCTCGTTTTCCAATAGCCTGGATAAGTCAAAATCGTCTTCTTTGAACTTCGGCACGCCTAACATCAGTTCGAATGGAGTTCTATTTGTGGACCTTGACTTCGTAGAATTGATAGCCTTCTGTACCTTAGCAACGTACTTGTACCATTTTTGAGGATCTTCTATTGACAGCTTAGATAAGGTTGAAATGATTATTTGGTTCATGCGCTCCACTTGACCATTCCCTCTTGGAACGCCTGTAGTTATGGTAATATGGGATATTTTTCTTTCATTGCAGTACTCATGGAAAGCGTTTGAAGTGAAGGCGGTTCCACTATCAGTTACTACTCGGTGAGGGTTACCAAAAACCTCACTCTGAAGATCGAGTTTTCTTATGACTTCTTCGGATGACGTTGACTTCACTGGATAAATCCAGGTGAATTTACTGAAGGCGTCTACTACTACAAACAAGAACTTATACGACTTCGCGGTTGACGGTAAAGGTCCCAGATGATCTAGATGGAATGTTAGCAGAGGTACATCCATCTTGTCTATAGGACTAAGGTAACCTTCCTGTTTGCCTTGCTTTCTAGATACTAAAATGCAAGCGATGCAATTGGTGACTGTCTCATCTGGCCTTTTTGAAAGTCTCGGAATATAATAATCATGTCCAGCAAGTTCGGCCAGTCTTTTTGAACTTGCATGACCTTATACGTGTATGTGTTTCAAAACTTCGCGTTGTAATTGCTTCGGAACTACTAATAAGTATTTTCCTCCACACAGCTTGTATAAATAATCTTCATACGGCTTATCCTGTAAAATAGTTGCGACTAACCGGCAATTTTCGTCTTCCAGCTGGGCTTTTCGTATTCTTTGGAGTAGACCATCTTCGATAGGTAACACAATTGGATAGCGGCTGAGGGCATCTACATGACGCATCATTGTTCCTCCAAGAGCCAGGCCCATCTTGCTATGCGGCTGCACAATTCGTTCCTCTTCATGGTAAGTTGGAAAGCTTTACAATCAGTATATGTATATTTCAAATTGAAGACCAAGGAGATAAGTCCTCAACTTCCTGCTAAGACCTCAAGTTCGTAACTAGTATAATTTTGTTCACTTCGCGTGGTTTTAAAACAGACAGAATACAGGATGAAACTGTCCACTGTCACAATGCTTTTGCAGTAGTATTGAGCCAAATCCATCTTTACTGGCGTCTGTATGCAATTGAGTCTCCAATGAAGGGTTAAATATTTTTAAAACTGGTTCTCTACAAAGCCTGTCCTTTAACGTGTTAAATGCATCTTGATGAACTTGGTCGAAGACAAACTTTGCGTCCTTTCTGGTTAGATCTGATAGCGGTTTAGCAATTTGGGAATAGCTAGGTACAAATTTTCTAAAATAACTGGTAAGACCAAGAAATTTTGCAGCTGCTTAATATTCTTTGGAATTGTGAACTCCCTGACTGCTCTTATCTTTTCAGTTGACGGCTGTATGCTTCCATTTTCTATGATGTGTCCGAGAAATGCAACTTTTCTTTGGAAAAATCGGCATTTTTCCCATTTCACCAGCAAACCATTTTCTTGTACTACCCTTAAAACAATCTTTAGCCGTTCGATGTTCTCCTCTTCGTTTTCTGCTGGGATAATAACGTCGTCCATAAATGCGAGTAAAATATTCTTCTATATTTATGTTCGAAACACAGCATTGATGAATCTCTGGAATACAGCAGGTGAATTACGTAGACCAAATGGTACTTTAAGAAATTCGTACTGTCCTTCCGGCGTAATGAATGAAGTGTATTTTTGACTTTCCGGCACTATATCAACGTGGAAAAATCCATTTCGCAAATCTAAAGTACTGAACACTTTGGCACCATATACATAATTCTTGAATCACGTCTTCGATATTTGGAAGCGGATATCTGTCTTTAATGATTTTACCGTTCAGCTTACGATAATCAATACATAGTATATAAGTTCCATCCTTCTTGTTCGCGAGCACTACCGGACTAGCGAAGTCAGAGTTACTTTCTTTAATTACACTGTCATCTTACCATTTCCTAATTTGATCGCGCACTATCTCTCTTTCTTTAGGAGCTAACCTACGTGGCTTACGATATACAGGTGCTTCGTCCACTAACGATATCTGCATCCAAGCCAATTGTCTGGAACAATATGTAATCTTGTTGTATACGAGTCTCCTTGTATGTAAAGAGCAGCGATAAATGAACCTAATGTTTCGTTTAATGTAGCACCAAAACCTGCCAAAGAAATACTTGGTTCACTGCTTTCTTGTAAGCCCTTATTAATCTTCTCACTAGCTGTTTTTTTAATCAGAGTTACATCACTCCCCGTATCCATTAATGCTAAAAAGTTTGTTCCACCAATTTCTGTATCTATTCTCATACTTGGCAGCGTTACTAGATTCACCGACGGATGGATGTACATACATACTTGTTTCACCTTTCGATTTAGGACAACTTGGGGACATATGGCCAAACTCGCCACAGCTGAAACATCGCGCACCTTTTGCTTTCTTAGGACACAATTTTGTAAAATGAGAAGTTGATCGCAATTGAAACATCTTTTTCCAGCAGTTTTACGATTATTTATAATTCGATTTGGTCGTTCATCCTATTTTGAAACTCTCTTCACACCTTGTTGGCTCTTTATGATCTGATAAACTCTAAGCTTGTCTTTCAATTCATCCAAGTCTTTTGCTTCATATAACACTGTTTTATTCAATACGTCATCGGATATTCCTGCTATGATATATGCTACGAGAGATTGTTCGTCGATATTTCGCCTTTTTGCTAACTGCTTCATCGAATACATGTATTCAAAGAAAGACTCATTCGGACTCCTTTTGCTACTTTCTAGAGCCCTATGTACATCCAAACTGGTGGGTACGTGATCGAATTCTCTTTTTAAAAATTTCTTAAGAGATTCCCAACTAGTTATTCCATTGGCTGCTTCCACTGATAACTTTGCGGCTCCGAACAGCAGGCGTCGCGCGTAAAGGTATGTATGTATTTCACTCCAACCACAAACCTCAGAGATTTCTTCGAATTCTTTCACCCAAACGGTAAAATTCTTCCCTGACTCACCACTAAATTTTTCTAATGACTCCTTTACGTCCTTAAAAACAACTTCGAACTCCGACTCAGCCAGCAGACTGCTAATTGATTCGACAATTTCTCCCTCGCGATCTTCGCTAGATTCTTTCGAAATATTTTCGGCTTGTTTATCTGAAGATTCTAGACTAACAGCTATCTATTAAATCCTTCTTTACTCGATAGCTATGAGGTAAGCCTCTATCCGTAAGATGCTTTTGAAGTTCGGGTATAGTGAATCGATTAAAGTCACGCATAAAGTTGTTAAATTTAGGAATTTATTTTAATAAAGTCTTTGCATTATCCAGAAGCATGAAATAAATTTGAGCTAGAACCATATCGTTAACACATAAGTTATCCTGTTATGCGATTACAAATTGTGTGGAAGCAACAATTTTTTTCAACATTCTTATTTTAAAATTTCTAGCTTTGGTCTCAAAACTGTTTCACTAACACCTTTAGATTATCTATCCGCACAAGTTCACGTCTAAATTTTATCACAAATTCAGATTTATATCTGTGAGATACACCAACTATATCTTTTCAGCACTAATAAACAGATCTTAATGCACGTTTTAGAATTTATTTTTCACAACTTGATTTAATTTATATATATCGCACTTAGCACTGTTCAGTTTTTAATCCCGTTATTATTCCGCTAGTTAACCTGCACCGATACCCGGATCCACGCTTACAGTTCACTATCTACAGTTCAAAATCCCGCAATCCTACTTCTGACACCATATGTGGAGTTCGTAATTAAATTAAAAAGACGTAAAATTGGTTATTTTAATTAATAGCACTATTTATTAACGGAAATTCAGTTATAAACGCAGAGTTCTTTTGTTTCACTATTATTAAGATGTAATGTCCTTTTAGGTAATTCAAGGTGAATAAAATTAAAATAAAATATGAGTCTAGTCTTTAACTAACGCACGATCTTTATACACAGCTGGTACGCGACTTAATAAAACACGGCTTATCTATTAACAGGTAATTAAATTAAATGAACTGGAAACCGGCAATAATGTTCCACTTCTACAGCTTAGCTTATATGGCTTAACAATTTGACTGCACTGAAACTAATGATTTCACGGCTTAACGAACCAACTGCAACTGAACAGCAATTATCGGATGACTTCAGATCCAGCTCAGCATTTACAACATAGCGGTAAGTTATTGTTCTCAAGTTTTTGTTTTTGTTTTTGTTTTATCTTCTTTTTTTCAGAGTTCTGACGCAGAATCCCACATACATATTAAGTCATTTATATGCAAATTGCCTATTGCACTCATATAAGGATAAGGATATAAGGTAAGGATGTAGAGCATAACTACATACCACAATAATAAAGTCATGTGCACGAAACAAACATAACAAACAAAAGTAAATAACAACAAAGAAACAGAAATGTGATCGGAATAGCCATGCGCCATTCTACGATCCATTCACGAATATACGCTAAGTGAAAGAAAGTTGTAAAAATGCAATATGATCGCACCGTGATGATTCATATAATGCATTACTCAGTGAACTAAAAAAAGTAATTTGCTCAATGACGCCATCGATAACTGTGTCATATCTACTTAGCATTTGTTCAATAAGAAAAAGATTGCAAAGTAAGCATCTAAGCAATGCTATGCTTGTTCATGTAGGGGTTAATGTATATGCATTTATCGATAATATATAATTTTGATCGATATTGCTAATATGAGCAAGGTAAGCAATTTTGTAATACTCTTTGTAATATAGAATAGTTCTCATGAGAAACAATATTTCGTATTAAGGTTTTAGCGATGTAAGCAATTTTCAAAAGTATATATTAAGTGCAATATGAAATAAAGATTCAGAGTTTTACCTGCAACTCTCGGCGTTTAATTCAATTGCCAGATATTGAGCTCTTTAGCTCCAACATGGCTGATATCAAAGGTAATGAGCTTTTCAGCTCTCATTGAAGATATCGATATTCAAACACCAGATATTGAGTCTTTGGCTCTAACTTGGTGCTCTTTTAAAAGATTGAGCTCTTTAGCTCCAATATTAAAAGTCATTTAATCAACTGATCGAATTGAAGAAGGCAAGCGGAATCTAAGAAAGGAAGCAACTTATTTACATAGGTATTGTAATCAGGCGAGGAGGAAGGAAGGAGTTGTGGTAGGATGGAAGTGATTCTGGAGACCTTCAGTAATCAGGAGTTGGCATACTGCTAACTGCCGACTGAAGAATCTCTAGTAACATTTTCAGTCTTTAGCATCTCCAACCCGACTTTTCTCAGATTTCTGTGAGGACTCAAGAAATTTATGCACACATTCACATTACTTATCTTTACCGCATAATTTCTGACCTGATTAGAGAGAGTGCGCCTGGAAGGCTTTTGTGTTTAGAGTAAGCTCTTGGGGAGTGAGGGAGAAATTGCACGATATGTTTTTCTTTTTGTTTGGTTTCAAATTTTGAGTTTTGCTCATTGTTTGACTTTTATTCATTAGAGTTTGGCTCCTCGTATATTTTTATAATACTCTAGTATTACACTTTGGAACAAATGTCTGAAGCTTTGATCTTTCTATACTCGCGGTTATCATTTAATCGGCTCCGCTATAATTTTGAAGTAAAATCTTCCGCGTGTCAACCCTCAGCTGAGGAAAATTTTATTTACTCCTTGAAATAGTCTATTGGATAGCGCTGATTCTAGTTTTAATACATCTGCTCGTTTTGTCGAGACTCCGTCATCTTTCTATATCCGCTTCATCTCATCTGATGTTTTTCTGGTTGAAATAGAGTCACACTTTTGCTTTTCCTGGTGAAACGTTCGAAATTTCAACATGGCAACCTTGCGAACCCTCCGGTCGATGTTCCTATACAGAGGCCAGACCACTGTACCATCTGTCAAGAGGGAGACTAGTCTGCCAAGAAGAAGCCTGAAGCCACCATTCGTGGGCACATATTCCATAGGGCATGTCTGCGGATAACTGAACAAGCAAACTGTCCAAACTGCAGAAGTCCTCTCACTCAGCAGGACTTCGTGGCTTATACTGGTGCAATCCCGAAGAAGTATCCCAATCGGCACGGGAGTTCAGATCCTCCACAGCAACCATTACAGTTCAATGTGCCTCCACCAACACTTCCACAGCTTAGTCGTAGATCTTTATCTCCTGGTTTACGCTCAGCACCCATATCACAGACCAGCTCTAGAAGAAATAGTCTGTCACCTGCATCTTCGGGGCAAGGCCTTATAGATACAGACATGATCATATCCAGTCTCAGAACCCAGTTTCAGAATTTAGTATATACAGAGATCTCTAATATTATGCACGCGCTGCGAGCTGATATTACAGATGTCCGACAACGAGTCTCTGCTGCCATTCATCAAGCTGTTATATTTCGTAATAACTCCTACCTGCGTAATCCTATTCTGCGCCGAAAATAGTGAAGTGGGACAGTAATTCGTTCACGGGTTTGGTTTGAAATCGCTTTTATTTCTTCTTTATTTTTTCTTCTTGTGTCACAATGTCGAAGTACAAATCACTTGTCTTCTTATTACTAATTGATTCTACTTTCACAATATTTTTCGTACACTTTTTCCTTCTTACACTTAAAACGCTGTTCACAGATTTTGTTTACTAAACTATATCTTACTTTTACAGTCCCCAAAAACAATGCTATTTCTTTATCACTTATAATCCGTTTTTACAATCTTTTCACATTTTAATCGAGATAGCCCAACCGCGCGACTTTTTCCGACCAAGTTTTAATCCAACTCCGTTTTTCAAAATTTTACTCCAGAACCGCCGTTAATCAAATTAAAAATTCAACTCTTTCCTCTTTGAATTTTTCCCGAACCGCCGTGAATTCAATTTCAACTTCAACTCTTTTTCTTAAAAATCAACTGCCGAACCGCCGTTATTCAAGTTAAAAATCCAACTCGGCTCTTGATCACTTTCGTCGCGATCAAGAGCCTTCGTTCAGGGTAGAAAATGTATAGTTGCATTCTTACCCTGAGAAAATTTTCATTTATTCTGGACTTGATTAAACAAGTCTGTTAAACTGGGTTGAGGAGCATAAGTTTGTTCTTCTGAAGGAATTCCCTCTGATGAAATTTCGGGGTTACCTTGTGGTGGATTTCTCTGTTGTCTCATCTTGATGACAACAGGGTGTAGATATTTTACTGCCACAACAATCATTATGGCCAGAACTAGTAGGCTCGTAAATGATAGAGAAGTTGTGTACAAGATATGGGAGTTTCTGCTCGATACCTTTTCTTGATATTTAATAATTTTGCTTTGGATTTCTTCCAGCGAATGGGTGTCAGTATAAATTGATTTATGGATATCGTCTCCCGTTAAAATCTCGATTTTCCCCAGACTGTGGTTTTGAGTTTCCTGTAAAATTTCAGTCAGGTTTACTTTGAGTAGAGAGTGGTTGAGCTCAGGAAACTGATTCGGCTGGATAATTTTTGGTGGATATTTACTCTGACCTTCGTATTTAAGCAATTTGTCACTTATTTGCACTTGAAATGGTTGCGTTATCTCAAGTATCCCTTGTCCTTCCATTTTCGAGATCCCAAAGTAATCTGGACATGTGATATGTAACACCGTGGAGGTAATAAATGAAAATAGCCACGTATTGGGCTTGCTTAGTTTGATCAGCATGTCTTTTTGGGGGATTTGCACTCTAGATCTGCATTTGGGCACGTCGTTTAAAGGATTATATAATAGTTTAATGGCACATTCGTTGGACGTTGCCGCTTTGATTGTAGGCGTGGTCAGCCGGCCTACATACGTGTTTTCTTCCAAATCACTTGTTATTTTCTTGAAAATTTTCATGTCCTCGCCTTTTAATAAGAGAAATTCCTGAGTTTTTTCGCTATTGGCTATGTATGAATAACCAGGGTCTGGAATTAATGAATAATTTGCTGACTTGGGTACAGGATAGTATTGAATCTGTTGTAGCCTCATTTTTGGCAGATTAAAAATTGGGAGAGTAATTCTCAACACCAATTTATTTTTCATAAGGAGTGACTGAGCTCCTGCTGTCTGATATAGGACAGATAGACAATTTTGGTCATTTGGGCAATTCGAGGCCGTCTTGCGGTATATCTCTAACAGATTTTTGGGAGACATTAGGAGTGGATGAATATGATTGGTTCTACTAGCCATTATTATATCCAGGAGGGCTTGTTGTCGATATTCGACTTCGATGATTTGGAGCAATAAGCTTGATATAATCTCTTATCTTAGTTGCCTCCTAGTTAAATCATCGGCCACATGGTGGAGATCGTTTATCTGGTGTGCTATTTTTTGTTGTCTGTCTATTAACATAGCCAGCGGTTTTTGAATCTTTTCCAAGGTAGTTTTTACAACGCTAATTTGTTGTTTCTCTAGCTCGGCTAGGGCTTGTGTATTTGATTCAAGTTCTTCTAACCTGTTGTAAATTTCTTTCTCGTTATTGCTGTCCATAGTGCCAAACAAATAGTGCATGGCATTGCCTATTCCATCAAATAGCGATCTGGCCTTGCGTTTTCCTGGTACTAGTTCCTTTATAGTTTCCGTGTGCCTTCGTACGCTGTTTATTATAGCGTGTATGTGTAGTTGCTGCACGTTACACAGGTCTTCTAGGTTTGTTATATTTATGCAGAGTTTATGCACTAAGTGCTCTGCATATTCTGCTAGCTTCCTCTGGGTATCTAACTCATCCAAGTCTATCTCGGTGAGGACATTCCAGGTGTCATGATATACCATGAGATTTCCCAGGTCCTCGAAAAATATACCCGAGCCATTTAGCTGGGTCATTACATAAGGGTTGTCAGCAATTGCTGCAGTTGTGTACTGGATGAAGAGGGCAACTAAGATGAATTTTAGCGCCATTTCTGTGAAGCCGTATAGGCAGTCCATTGGGGGAAGTTTAGTACCCTCGTGTACACTATTGTTGTACACGAATGCAGCGGTTCGTAGGTATTGGTCCCATGTTTTGGGATTTTCATCTACGATTGTTCGCAGGTATTCTATCAAGGGTCTATGTGCACGCTCTAGTGCTCCATTAGACTGTGGATGGTATGCTGAAGTCTGTAACTTCTTTACCTTTAGAAGCTTACATACTCTTTTGAATAATTCACTCAGGAAATTTGTTCCCTGATCGGTGAGTATTCTTTTGGGTATGCGATAGAGCGTAACGATTTCATCAAAGAAAACTTGCGCTACTGTGACTGCTTCTGCATTAGGGATTGCCTACCAGTCGACAAATTTTGTTAAATTATCTTGGAAGGTCAAGATATATTTGTTACCTGATGTGGTCTCTTCTAATGGACCTACAATATCGAGGTAAACTTTGTCGAACGGTTGTTCTGCGATATCCGTGATAACCATTGGCATTTTATATTGTGGAGATGCTTTCATCGTCTGGCACTTTGGGCATTTTTTAATGTATTTCTTGATGTCGCTAAGCATGTGTCTCCACCAATACTTGCATCTTATGCGTTTGTAAGTTTTTATGACACCTTGATGGCCACCAAATGGAGAATCGTGACAATCTTTTAAGATTGTTCGGATTTCCGTAGGGCTCGTGATAACTTCGGGTGTCTTGCCAGTACTTACTTTTTGCTCAAGCGATGCTGGGTTTAGTTTTTCCGCCTCCGTGTGTTGAATTTCGTTTTGGTCCGCTTTCGTGTGCTCTTCTGTCTCCACACTGGAGCTATTTAATGTATCTTGAGCCTTTTGCTTCTGAGCTCGAGTCACGACGAAACAATGACCGGATTTCTTTTTCTTTTTATTATTTGTGGAATCGTCTTCCTCCACATCTGAGTCCATCGTGTGGTGGACTAGGGCTTTTACCGTTAAGGTATTGTCTAAACTGTCTTCCTTTAATGCTTGAGGGATGCGACTTAGTGCATCGGCATTAGTGTTGTACTTCCCTGGTTTATATTCGATGTTGTTATCGAATTCAGATAATTTGTGGTGAAATCTCACCAAACGGGAAGTAGGGTTTTTCACATTGAAGACACCTTTGAGAGGTTTATGGTCAGTATAGACCGTGAATTTCCGGCCTTGAAGAAAGCACCTGAAATTCTTGGTAGCCCAGACAATAGCCAATATCTCTTTCTCTATAGTAGAGTAATTTCTTTCGGCTTTGTTTAATGTGCGGCTTGCATAGGCAATGGGCTGGTCCTTTCCGACTTCTCCTTGAGAAAGAACAGCTCCCAGAGCCTAGTTACTTGCGTCCGTAGAGATTAAAAGATTTTGTAAAATCGGGGTAAATCAAAAGTGGTGGAGAAATTAAAGCATTTTTTATGCTTTGAAATGCTTCCTGGCATTTCTCTGTCCAAGTGAATTTTACATCCTTTCGGAGTAAATTCGTGATTGGACGTACAATTTTGGAGAAGTCTGGAATGAATTTCCTGTAGTAATTGGCAAGTCCTAAAAATGACTGAACTTGCCTTACCGTTCTTGGAACAGGAAATGTTTGGATGCAGGCCGTCTTACTTGGGTCTGGTAGGGCTCCTTCGCTAGAACATTTATGTCCTAGGTAAACAACTTCTCTTCTAACTGGCACTTCTCTGGCTGCAGCTTCAAGTTGTTCTCTCTCAACTTATTGAAGACTTTCTTCAACTTTTCGTTGTGGTCATTTAAATTTTTACCATAGATAGATGACAATGTCATCTAGACAAAACATTCAAGGCCTTATAGGCCTGCTAAGACAAAATTCATTAGGCGTTGAAATGTGGCGGGGGCTCCTTTGAGCCCGAATGGCATACGCTTGAACTCGTAGTGCCCATAACTTGTGCTGAAAGCAGTTTTATGTCGATCTTTTTTGTCGACAAGAACTTGGTGATAGCCGTTGGCCAAATCGAGTGTGGTGAAATACCTTGCGCGACCTAGTTGGTCGAGAATATCCTCGATTCGGGGTAGCGGGAATGCGTCTCCAATTGTCTTTTCGTTTAATTTACGAAAGTCGACAGCGACGCGTCACCTTTTTTCACCGTCAGGTCCCGCTTTCTTGGGGACAACTAGTAGAGGTGAATTCCAAGGGCTTTTACTAGACTGGACTATCCCGCTGTCTAGCATTTCTTTTAGCTGCTCGTTAATGACTTTCCGCTGTATTTCAGGTAAGCGGTACATTTTTTGATTGATTGGTGCTTGATCTTGCACCAATGGAATATTATGCGTTATCGCATTTGTATAGGTGAGTTTGTCACCTTTGAGGAAGAAGATATCGTTATACTCTTCAAAGAGTTCTGATATCGAAATTTTTTCTTCCGCGGTCAAATTAGGGTCTAGGCTGAGTTCGTGCTCTAGCCTGGATATGCGCGGGTATTGCTTTGGGTCGTCACAGGTCTTCTAGGTTTGTTATATTTATGCAGAGTTTATGCACTAAGTGCTCTGCATATTCTGCTAGCTTCCTCTGGGTATCTAACTCATCCAAGTCTATCTCGGTGAGGACATTCCAGGTGTCATGATATACCATGAGATTTCCCAGGTCCTCGAAAAATATACCCGAGCCATTTAGCTGGGTCATTACATAAGGGTTGTCAGCAATTGCTGCAGTTGTGTACTGGATGAAGAGGGCAACTAAGATGAATTTTAGCGCCATTTCTGTGAAGCCGTATAGGCAGTCCATTGGGGGAAGTTTAGTACCCTCGTGTACACTATTGTTGTACACGAATGCAGCGGTTCGTAGGTATTGGTCCCATGTTTTGGGATTTTCATCTACGATTGTTCGCAGGTATTCTATCAAGGGTCTATGTGCACGCTCTAGTGCTCCATTAGACTGTGGATGGTATGCTGAAGTCTGTAACTTCTTTACCTTTAGAAGCTTACATACTCTTTTGAATAATTCACTCAGGAAATTTGTTCCCTGATCGGTGAGTATTCTTTTGGGTATGCGATAGAGCGTAACGATTTCATCAAAGAAAACTTGCGCTACTGTGACTGCTTCTGCATTAGGGATTGCCTACCAGTCGACAAATTTTGTTAAATTATCTTGGAAGGTCAAGATATATTTGTTACCTGATGTGGTCTCTTCTAATGGACCTACAATATCGAGGTAAACTTTGTCGAACGGTTGTTCTGCGATATCCGTGATAACCATTGGCATTTTATATTGTGGAGATGCTTTCATCGTCTGGCACTTTGGGCATTTTTTAATGTATTTCTTGATGTCGCTAAGCATGTGTCTCCACCAATACTTGCATCTTATGCGTTTGTAAGTTTTTATGACACCTTGATGGCCACCAAATGGAGAATCGTGACAATCTTTTAAGATTGTTCGGATTTCCGTAGGGCTCGTGATAACTTCGGGTGTCTTGCCAGTACTTACTTTTTGCTCAAGCGATGCTGGGTTTAGTTTTTCCGCCTCCGTGTGTTGAATTTCGTTTTGGTCCGCTTTCGTGTGCTCTTCTGTCTCCACACTGGAGCTATTTAATGTATCTTGAGCCTTTTGCTTCTGAGCTCGAGTCACGACGAAACAATGACCGGATTTCTTTTTCTTTTTATTATTTGTGGAATCGTCTTCCTCCACATCTGAGTCCATCGTGTGGTGGACTAGGGCTTTTACCGTTAAGGTATTGCCTAAACTGTCTTCCTTTAATGCTTGAGGGATGCGACTTAGTGCATCGGCATTAGTGTTGTACTTCCCTGGTTTATATTCGATGTTGTTATCGAATTCAGATAATTTGTGGTGAAATCTCACCAAACGGGAAGTAGGGTTTTTCACATTGAAGACACCTTTGAGAGGTTTATGGTCAGTATAGACCGTGAATTTCCGGCCTTGAAGAAAGCACCTGAAATTCTTGGTAGCCCAGACAATAGCCAATATCTCTTTCTCTATAGTAGAGTAATTTCTTTCGGCTTTGTTTAATGTGCGGCTTGCATAGGCAATGGGCTGGTCCTTTCCGACTTCTCCTTGAGAAAGAACAGCTCCCAGAGCCTAGTTACTTGCGTCCGTAGAGATTAAAAGATTTTGTAAAATCGGGGTAAATCAAAAGTGGTGGAGAAATTAAAGCATTTTTTATGCTTTGAAATGCTTCCTGGCATTTCTCTGTCCAAGTGAATTTTACATCCTTTCGGAGTAAATTCGTGATTGGACGTACAATTTTGGAGAAGTCTGGAATGAATTTCCTGTAGTAATTGGCAAGTCCTAAAAATGACTGAACTTGCCTTACCGTTCTTGGAACAGGAAATGTTTGGATGCAGGCCGTCTTACTTGGGTCTGGTAGGGCTCCTTCGCTAGAACATTTATGTCCTAGGTAAACAACTTCTCTTCTAACTGGCACTTCTCTGGCTGCAGCTTCAAGTTGTTCTCTCTCAACTTATTGAAGACTTTCTTCAACTTTTCGTTGTGGTCATTTAAATTTTTACCATAGATAGATGACAATGTCATCTAGACAAAACATTCAAGGCCTTATAGGCCTGCTAAGACAAAATTCATTAGGCGTTGAAATGTGGCGGGGGCTCCTTTGAGCCCGAATGGCATACGCTTGAACTCGTAGTGCCCATAACTTGTGCTGAAAGCAGTTTTATGTCGATCTTTTTTGTCGACAAGAACTTGGTGATAGCCGTTGGCCAAATCGAGTGTGGTGAAATACCTTGCGCGACCTAGTTGGTCGAGAATATCCTCGATTCGGGGTAGCGGGAATGCGTCTCCAATTGTCTTTTCGTTTAATTTACGAAAGTCGACAGCGACGCGTCACCTTTTTTCACCGTCAGGTCCCGCTTTCTTGGGGACAACTAGTAGAGGTGAATTCCAAGGGCTTTTACTAGACTGGACTATCCCGCTGTCTAGCATTTCTTTTAGCTGCTCGTTAATGACTTTCCGCTGTATTTCAGGTAAGCGGTACATTTTTTGATTGATTGGTGCTTGATCTTGCACCAATGGAATATTATGCGTTATCGCATTTGTATAGGTGAGTTTGTCACCTTTGAGGAAGAAGATATCGTTATACTCTTCAAAGAGTTCTGATATCGAAATTTTTTCTTCCGCGGTCAAATTAGGGTCTAGGCTGAGTTCGTGCTCTAGCCTGGATATGCGCGGGTATTGCTTTGGGTCGTCCGGAATCTCATAATCCGGGTATAGATATCGTACATGTTGTAGGGTTGCTGTTTTTTCAGCTGAACCTTCGGTTACCTTTTCCTTCCTGTTTAACTTGTTACCTGTAGGTAGACAAGGCTTATTTGATTCCTGTTGAGGTTTTATTTCGTTATTTTTAGCATGTTGCAGGGTATTTGCTTCCTGCGTTGTTGACGGCTGAGTTTGGTACACCTGTGTGGTCTTTGCCATAGGTTGTGTGATATACTCATGCGCGGCAATGCTATTGTTTTTTGACCATGTAGGATTTTTTGTGTTGTGTGACGGTGGAGTAATATGCACCTTTAATATTGGCTTTAGCGACTCGCTATCGTTCTTATATGGCCGTTGTTTGTTTAATAGTGATTTATGCCTCGGCATTTTGGACGGAAGAGCTAAATGCACCTTTTTTGCAGGCTTTGGACACTCAGTTCCGTCTCTTGAGGTGTTTGATATTGCCTCTGTATTTGGTAGTGGAATGTGCTTATGGTTGTGGTCTTTTGTGTGCGTTAATGGGACTATGGTGTAGTAGTTTATTGGATATAGCTGTAACCTTAAGCTATGTATGACTACTTGATGACTGTTAGCGTTGAGAATACTAACCAGCACTAATTCTTCTCCAGATGACAGTAAACTGTTTGCCAAGCAGACTCCATCGCTTATCTCTTGTGATAAACAGAGCATTTCTTCTTGAGTTTGTAACGGGACTGGGGCAACAATTTGAGAGCGCGCAGGTATGCAGAGTGGTTTCTTCAGGGTAACCAATTGCTGCATGACTTCGTCGGTCTCTTGTTCACCCAGACAGCTCATTTCATATTCCTTGAGCTCTTTTGGAGCTTGGCAGCCAGCTTTTCTCGTTTGAGAAGCCTTGAAGACACTGCAGGTGGATAGTTCAGCCTGTTTAGACTCTACCTCTCCGTTTCAAACTCTAATGGCAAAGCAAATTCATCGGGATTAGTCTCCGTGCGAGGAAACCTTAGTGCCTTATTAGGACCCTCAATGTTACAGTTTTTTGCTAGGAACTAATTTCCTAGAAATCCATCATCGGAAAGGCCAGGCAAGTTCTTTACGACTTGAAACGAAGTTTCCCTGGCAATTTCCCAGCCCGGTACCAAATGGGGTCTGAAGTGTGCATGCCTCATTGTGGTTAATTTCTTTGAGATCTTTTAATGACCTTTTCTTTATTATACTTACCTCAGCGCCTGTGTCTACTAGCAGTTTAGTTTGGCCATTCAGTCCTATGTCTAAGGGAAGTTTTACTGTAGCGACACTGGAATCGGGCTGCTGAGGAGACCCTATTTTATTAGATGGGAGATTTATAGTCGAGCCGGGGAGTTTTGGGTCGACTGTACGTCGTTTCCCTGACTCCGGGCCTCCCATTTACGTTTTTGTTGGCAGTTATTTACTGCATGTCCAGAACGACAACAAAATTCGCACTTTTTACGCACGTTATAGACTCTTGAGTTGTTGGGACCTGGTGGTCTCTTGGTCGTTGATTTGGTGATACATTATTGTTATGTGGTCTCTGGAACTATTGTTGTTTCTCCTGCAGTCACGTATGTCATGGTTATACATTTTGCAGTTTACACAGTCCGGCGTATTTTTACGTTTCAAACAATCGGCGTATGTATGGCCTCTTAAATTACAAAAACTACAATTTATTTTATTTAAACAATTATTTTTATTTTGTATATTATAATTTTTATTAGGAGATCTCGGCTCGTGTTTGATGTATGGTGATGTGTTTGCTTGTGTGAACTGCGGCTGCTGAATGTGACTATTTGTATTTGTAGGGTTGCTGTGGGGAACTTGAGCGAATGGCATTATGCCTGGATTAAATACGTTGTGGTTAGCCGATGAATTAATTTGGCTAAATTGTGCGTTATTGGGTGTTATTGCACTTATTGAATGGGGTATTGGATTTTGTATCTCATTTTGATGAAATTGCCCTGGAGGTTACAGGAATGGAGCACTTTGCTGGAGACGTTCCATGTCAAGTGCTCTTTGTACGAGGTCATCCACCGTGCCGTCTGTCATGGTCAGAAGGTATTGGCACATATATGGGTTATTTACGCCTGTTTTCAGTGCGTTTTTGGCAAAGTCCTCGAGCTTCGTTTTAACAGCTGGTGCTGCCGTGGCTCCACTTTTGGACTCTGCTGCTTTATTACATAATGCCAGCATCTGTTTCACTCGAGCCATGAAGGCTGTGAGGTTTTCCAAAGGATACTGCCTTGTAGTGATTAATTTATTTACTAGTTCCTGGTAAGTTTCTCTAGGCAGGTATGTGCGATTTAGCCGTTCTTCTACTTCTTTGAAAGTAGTTGGCATAATCCTTTCCCTATCTCCTTCCTGCCATGCTGTGCTTTGCATCATAGGGTATCCCCTGAGCTTGGCTTAATAATATAAAAAAAAAAAAAAAAAAAAAAAAAAAAAGCTGATAAGCTTCGCCTCGAAGTCTGGTGGGGAAGATTTGCAAAAATGCTGATAGTTCCTCCACCGAAATGCACTGGATTACCTGCCTGCAGCATCCTAGGAAAGTTTGGAGCTCAAGGCTCAATTTTGGGTGCTGCTCTCCCGAGAATAGGGGAACGAGCTGGGCAGTTAGCTTGGCGATTTTAGCGTAATCTTCCATGTTTAAATTGGGGATTCTGAAACTAATGTTTGACACTTTTGGGGAGTTAGTTTCTTCTATGCTGGTTTCCAGAAGGGAGTCGCCCAGCCAATTCAAAAGGATTTCACTCACGGTGGAATCACTGACACTGCCTTCAATGGCACCTTCTCTTAATTCTACACTATTATTTTTATTTGTGGCTTCGAGCGAGTGCGAGAGTTCTCCAAACTCCTTCAGGCTCTCTTTGAACTTTTCAGTGCTTTCTTTAAATTTTGCGATTTGCTCAAGCCTTCGTTCCCGAGACTTGGCAATCTGTTTGTCAATAGAATCGCACTGTATAACCGAAAGTTCGGAGGAGTCTCGCACTTTCCCTTCTAAATACTTTACATATTTTTCTAGATTTAAATTGGAAGGTCTGGTGGGGACCTGTTAGGATTGTCCCGCTCCTTAATGTGACTCCTCTTGTTGGTGAATTTGTTGCTGATGTTTGATTAGCACCCTCTGTTGCGGATGTTGCTCCCTCGTTGCCTCCTTCGTTGCGGGACGGAGCTTCCTGTGCGTCGCCCGGTGAGGAAGATTGTTGTGGAGTTGGTTGAAGTGTAGTGATTTCCTGCGGCGTTTCCTGGTGGGAGCTTTCTTCGCTCATGGACCACCGTATGTAAAATTTGCAGCTAGGGGAGCTTCTGCCATCTTACTTTCCTTGGTTCAAATTGAGAGGGGGCTTATTGCCTTCTTCGAGGTCCCTCTCAATTCAGGATCGCTGGTGTTTTTCGGTTGAAGTTCTTTTGCTGCCGGGGGGCCCGTGGCCTTCTTAAATTCCCCTGGATAAAAGCTGAAAGGGGGGCGCGTTGCCTACTTCGAAGTCCCTTTCAGCTCCGGATCGCAGATTGGAGTGTATCTGTCCTTCCTTCAGGTATAGATTTAAAATTGTTGGTTGTGGACTTCTTTATCCTGGGCTGGGATGAAGCCCGCTATTTTCCCACGTTTGCACTTTGTGATTTGATGAGGGGGTGGCTGCGTGTTTTTCAAACAGAGGCAGTTAAAGCTGTCCGACCCGATCGTTGGGAGCCGACAAGATCGAAATACTCCTGAAGCCAGACTCAACTTCAGGCGGAGGGTAGGGTGTCTTGCCCAGTATTCGATCTTGTCCTAAACTCCTTTTTGATTCACAGGATAGAGGATTTTCGAGCGCTTATACTTTGTTTGTTTAAAGTAAGCTTCCTCTATCTTACTGGCTGCGCCAATTGTTATATTTCGTAATAACTCCTATCTGCGTAATCCTATGCTGCGCCGACAATAGTGAAGTGGGACAGTAATTCGTTCACGGGTTTGGTTTGAAATAGCTTTTATTTCTTCTTTATTTTTTCTTCTTGTGTCACAATGTCGAAGTACAAATCACTTGTCTTCTTATTACTAATTGATTCTACTTTCACAATATTTTTCGTACACCTTTTCCCTCTTACACTTAAAACGCTGTCCACAGATTTTATTTACTAAACTATATCTTACTTTTACAGTCCCCAAAAACAATGCTATTTCTTTGTCACTTATAATCCTTTTTTACAATCTTTTCTTATTTTAATCGAGATAGCCCAACCGCGCGATTTTTTCTGACCAAGTTTTAATCCAACTCCGTTTTTCAAAATTTTACTCCAGAGCCGCCGCTAATCAAATTAAAAATTCAACTATTTCCTCTTTGAATTTTTTCCCGAACCGCCGTTAATGCAATTTCAACTTCAACTCTTTTTCTTAAAAATCAACTGCCGAACCGCCGTTATTCAAGTTAAAAATCCGACTCGGCTCTTGATCACTTTCGTCGCGATCAAGAGCCTTCGTTCAGGGTAGAAAATGCATAGTTGCATTCTTACCCTGAGAAAATTTTCATTTATTCTGGACTTTATTAAACAAGTCCACAATACTTTTCGTTGGACGGAGGCTTGAAATTTGATGCTTTGATAAACATCAGCCACTGCCACGACGATTAAAATTGCGACGCGCGTATACATATAATGTATTTTCGCGACGCGCTCTTCTTATCGCGAAAGCTTTTTTGTGATATGTATGTACGTTCGTACATACATATTGCAATTTTCACGACAAATCGTACTGAAGGTACGATTTGTCTTTTATTTTATTTTTCAAATTAAATATTTCTACTGGCAAATTTTGCTGAAGGCAAAATTTGCCATGGGAATTATTTTGTTTCAACTCTATGGAATGTGAAGAAAATTGCGTCAGAAATTTTCTCCACTGATTAAATAAATAAGCTAACCATGTTTTAGGCATGGTTAGCTTATGTGAATTTTAGTGATTTGTAATTTTTTAATATTGTTTAAATTTTAGGGTTTTTTATGTGAATTTTAGGAACTGATTCGCTTTCTTCAAATGTTTTTGAAGGTAAGCTAATCATGTTCTAACATGTATGTATGTCTGTAAAATTATCCCCTTTTATACTTTTTTCCGGGTATAATTCACGTACATATCAAAGCGGACGCGTCTTGTCCAACACCACCTCCTTTTGGAGAGCGAGCTCAACCACCCAAACACTCCGCAGGGACTCCTAGAGATCCGCGTCAGAGACATTCGCTCTCAGCTGGACAGCCCCGACATTCCTTTCCACCTCCAATGGCTTTCGCTCCTCTGGCACCTCCACCTTCAGGCCAACAAGCTCAAAACAATTCCTGGCATAAACGCTCAGGCAGTCCTATCAGGAGATGGAATCTGTTGTATAGCGGAAATAATTCGGAACTATT
The DNA here is from genome assembly GCA_963930735.1 of Dioctria linearis. Taxonomy (NCBI): domain Eukaryota; kingdom Metazoa; phylum Arthropoda; class Insecta; order Diptera; family Asilidae; genus Dioctria; species Dioctria linearis. The sequence continues at coordinate 95,399 of CAWVNZ010002767.1, read as the reverse complement.
CGGAGATGGGTTCATCTTCAGAGTGGAAGCAGTGATCTTTTCCTCGTTAGAGGGAGACTTTGGCTTACTGATCAAGCACATGTTCGCCCTGTTGACAGGACCGGCTAAAGACTGGTACTGGTCTCTATTAAGATGTAATCCGACGCCGACGTGGGAATATGTCAGGAACCGACCACTATGTGAATGTGGAGTTCCAAAGGACGACCTGAAAATCAGAGTCCAGCTGATGTCGCGCAAGCAAAAGCCCAGTGAATCATTCCCGATGTACCATCAAAATCTGGTACAGCTGCGGCACCAACTACAAAATCCAATGCCAGAGCAAGAATATCTTGAGCTTGTGAAAGCAAACTTACTCCCTGAAATACAAAATAAAAACTGCTTGCACCCTTCTCACACCATGGGTCAACTACGAATGTTTGTGACACAGATTCAAGCTACGCAGCTGCGGATTGCAACTGTTAGTGTCCTGAACACCTACCGTACTTCTCGTATCAGCGAGATTGAGGACCTGTCTCAAAGGCCCTTAACGGACACCAATATTGCATAGGTAGCAGCTATCTCACACCGACAAACAGTGACTTGTTGGAATTGTGACCAGCCAGGACACGATTATCAAGATTGCCTACAAGAACGACAACAGGTATTCTGTTACGGGTGTGGACGTAAAGATGTATTCAAGCCAACCTGTATGTACACAGTGTCTACAAAAAAACTTGAAGCGGGTCGGGAATCACAACACCTCTTCTCGACCAAGTATGACATCCAGGCTGGCAATAGCTCCAACCCTATCGAACAGACATTAGACTGTCCGTTAATATCACTCAGTGATTCTGGGGATAGTAACAACCCTGTAGACTGTCTCCATGTTAATTATAGTTAATGGAAGAAGTGAATCTGATTGACTTCTCTCCAGATTTTCAAACTCCCGTTTCCACCTGTAGGGTAGCCCACGACACTACCAAACACTTCTTTGGAGGAGTCTTTAATCTTGGACATTCCGATAAAACCGACCGCACTTTTGCTGACAATGTTACTGAGCAGGAGATTCGGCCTCCTGTCGTATCGGTATTGAAACGGCCATCAAGCTCTGTTATGATGAGTGGGTGAGAGCCTGTTTTATATCCGCTGACGCCTTATTATACGCGTTTGCAAAAATACAATGCAGTACGAGACCGTATTTGCTCCTCAGAAGCGGAGCTAGCAGCCATTATGTATTCTGACCTAGACCTTGGAAAGAGAAAGAAACGATCGACCGTTCGTTGGCGGGAATACTCTCGACGACTGCGACAGGAAAGAAAGAAACTGGCACATATTTCCGAGTCGATGCCAGACGACATTCGACCGTATGCTCGGGCGAACCGAGACTGGGTTACTTGATAATGGTGCCACTGTCAGTATCCTAGGCCAAAGAGCCCTAGAGAGGCTTGCAGAAGCAGAGGTTGAATGAAAAAAGTATCGGACACAGGTACAAGTAGCTAACGGTGCCATGACGACTGGTCATGGTCATGTAGACTTGGACATCACACAGGCACTATATCTAGGAATAGACTACTGTCGTCTATTTGGGTTGGCGCCACATGTCCTTGGGTATGGTTGCAGAAGTGGCACCAAGCCTAATAGCTACCCCTGACACCGACTGGCATGTTCTTCCCGCTATAGATCAACAACGTCTAGAATCTACTAAACAGCTTTTTCCTTCTTTAGGCTTGGGAAAAATATCTTTGGTCACTCACAGGATCGAGACGAATGACGCTACTCCGATAAAGCAATGCTTTTATCCGATTTCACCAGCAGTACAGAATTTGATGGATGCTGAATTAAGACGAATGCTATCGTTGGGTGTGATAGAGGAGAGCCAGAGTCCTTGGAGCTCTCCAGTTGTACTAGTGAGGAAGCCTGGAAAGGTCCGGCTTTGTTTTGACGCGCGGAAGCCACGAAATTCAATATTTACAGAAGAATAAAACTGCGTAAACCAACATCTTTAGTCAAAGCAGTGAAAAAAAACTAAATTTTGTGTGTATGTATAAATATAAATATATAAAAAAACAATATACCCATATAGAAAGGTTAAAATCAACACTTACTTTGCCATTGTTTGTGGTCCATCGCCGAGGCGCCTCCGTGGATGTCCCGCTGTATCAATATTCAAAAGATTAAAAATACCAATCTCTGATAAATTGGATTTCGTTCTTAAATAATGATCTATAAAAAGGTATTATCTGGCAATATAATAGACTAGTACTGGAGCTTAACTAATTCCTGCGATAAATTATTCTATACAATCGATGGTGGTACTGTTGTTCATTCATCTGAGTCAGTCATCTGAATGATCATAAGAATGAAAGCTCACAGTACTGAAGTCCGGGACGTCCCGGTAGAAGCAAATCCACTTAGTGAATTGAAGCGGAGTCCAGATAGATCCAAGCAATATATTACTGTCGTCTATCCTCCAACAAACATCAGACTTCAACAACACCGTATCCTTATTCCCCATACTTGAGCTCGCATATCCCAATTAAAGCTTGATTAACCAGAAATCCCTTGTCAACAATTGGGGCCAATATGTATATACGTAAGCTGCTTTCAGACAAATCTTCCAATTAGCTCTTGTATGAAATCATGTTGGATGGATGGATCTAGTGCCTAAAAATTGCTTCCGAATCTATAAAATAAAATCGTCATAACTCAGAGCGAGCAAATTTATCAGCCCTTTATTGTATGGTCGTTTCTTTTATCAAACCTCTGCGACTAGCCGTTCACACGAATATTTTCTCAACTTTTCCATAATTATCACGCCAAAAGAGAAAACGTGTTACACCTACCTAGATTCTTCGCCTTCTTCCGCTTATCAAGTTTTCTTCCCAATTGCTGAATATATTAAATTGTTAATGTAAATTATTTAGATGTTAAAACATTATTGACCTGAATATCTCAAATCACGAGAACGATGCCAAAAGAAAATCCAAGATTTTACCCACTGTCCGATTACTCCGTATTTTCACGATAAAAGCACAAGACAGATGTCTACCCTCTTCTTCTTCTTTTCCGACCTGTTTCCCTGTCGGGCACTGGTCCCAGTCAGACTTGAAACGTCTGGTCGAGTCTCATCAACAGCGCATTCGCCGTGTGGCCCACGCTGTGTGCTGCTGCTAGCAGTCGGGTAGCATACTGCTGTCTGCAGTACGCTACGGCCATAACAGGGCAGGGTAGTCTGGACCACCTGTGGTCCAGACGAAGCCAGGCGGATGCGACGGGTTGGTCAATACAGTCTGATGTGTTCGAGAGGTGACGAATTGAAGGCACATCCCTGATGTTCCGCTAGTCTTTGATCAGCCCTCGACATCATTCTCCGTGTCGGAAGCCAGAGGTGCACCGACAAGCTGGTAGCCTAAAACATCCGGTCGGCCAATAATTCTCTACCTTCTTTCAGCAAGATGAGCCGAGGGAACCCCGCGGTCAGTAACCTAACCAACTGATCGGAAAGGTTCCCCACCCATGACATCTTACTCTGATTTCCGACCGGCGTTTGCTCCAAGGTGTGGCAAGGGATTGGGATAACGTGTCTATTGTCCAAAAGGTATGCTGACCGCTAGGCTGGAAGGGTCCTCAGCGGCACATTGGCACACTGTAGTTTACCAGTTAAGCTGACTGGATGCCTTATTAGGGCTACCAGGATTGATATTTGCAGTAGATCTACAACGTTCCAGAAATGTGGATATCACAGCCTGATGTCCTTTGCGTGATAGACTCCTAACGTTCTCCCCTGCAGATCTTCAAGCTCATACAAGGAGTTTGCTTTCGTTGACTTAATTCGACACTTCACATATTTACGACCTAGTTTAGCACTAGTCTGCTGCTGAAAATTGCTTTGGGCAAAACTCAGTCTGAATACTTTTTGACCCACTTTGAAATTAACAGGCTTCGCTCTGAGATTATAAGGCTTTGAAGTTCTCCTGCATTCTCACAAGGATCAATCTCAGTTTGTCTTCAGCATCTACTCGCAGATGCTCATTAAGAGTTCCGAGGCTCCTAAGGATGGAATAGGAGCACGCATAATCAATCATCTGTTGACCGAAGAGTGCTCGGTAGGGAGAGAAACCCGTTGCTTGGTGGAAATAGCTCCTAAGGAAGCAAGTTATCTGGTTTAACTTCTCATCCCACTTGGTATGCTCCTTCCGGATGTATACCCTAATGCCTCACAATAGAGACCTGTTCACTCGCTCTGAGGCGTTTGCTTGCGGCGAGTAAACTGCCGTTCGCAGTAATCTGGCGAACTGAGCTGAGCAAAACTGGACTCCATTCTCAGAGACTATCGTTTCCGGAACTCCGAACACGTGAAATATTTCAGTCTCGATGAACTGACACACATTGAGAGTAGATGCCTTTCTCATAGGTTTGAGAATCGGGAACTTAGAAAAGTGGTGAAGAACTATCAATATGCAGACATTACCTTTCACTGACCGAGGATATGGACCTAGAAACTAGATGTACAGCTTTTGCCATGGTCTTTCTGTCACAGACTGGACTCCCATAGGTGCTCTAAGAATAGTATTGGAGGTCTTGGTTTCTTTATACACGTCACAGGCGCCTACGTAGTTTCTGACATTAACTGTCATTCGTGGCCAGTACAAGTGTCTTCTCAGACGTTCCAGTGTTTTCCCTATACCTGCGTGAGAAGCTAGTGGCGGATCATGCGCTCTTGAAATAACGTCGGAGACAAGCCCTCGTGGAATCCAAAGCTTCCAAGCTTCTTCTTCCTGAATCGGATCGCCTGTTCTCGGAACAGTCCGAATGTAAACGAAGCCATCCCTGACGCAAAGATCTGGTAGTTTGCCAGAAGTCGTTTTAACTTTATGCCTCAGTTCTTCATATTCCAACGAGTTGAAATATGGCGAACTAAGGCCAACTTCCGGGCCAGGATCTTCGTTTGTGGACAGGCTGTCGCAATGAATGCGTGACAGCGCATCAGGGACGACATTCAGGCTTTCTTTTCGGTGCTCAATAGTGAAGTCGAAACCCTGAAGCTTCAAACTCCACCGAGAAAGTCTACCGCTGAGGTCCTTTTGAGACATCAGCCATTTCAAGCTCGCATGATCGGTCAGTATCTTAAACGGCATAAATTCTATGAAGGGCCGGAGCTTCTGTACACTGAAGATTGCAGACGATTGCGAGACGTAGGCTATTGGCTTCTCGTGGCCATCGTCATCTAGTTGAATCAGCACCCCACCAATACCTTGTTGGCTCACATCGCACTGTATAACGAACGGCTTGGTGAAATCTGGACTCACTAACAACGGAGCAGAGGTAAGTTCTTGTTTTAGCATTTCCAGAGACGTCTGGGCTTCAGGTGTCCGCTTGAACTGACTAGGGTTCTTCAAGGTGTCAGTGATGGAGGCAGTTAAATCAGCATAGTTCGGGATGAACCGTCTATACCATCCCGCCATACCTAGCAGGCGTCGGGCTTGCCGAACAGTTTTAGGTGACGGACAGTCAACTATGACTGAGATCTTATCTGGGTCAGTCCTGATTCCTCCTTTCCCGACTATAAAAACCCAAGTATTTAGTCTCCTTAATGCAAAACTTACTCTTCTCAACATTGATAGTGAGGCCAGCTTTCCTCAAACAATCCGCTACACGGGATAGCAATGTGAGATGAGAGAAAAAGTCTGATGACAGAATCAGTAAGTCGTCCAAGTAGACGAGAACATTTTCACGAAGATCTAAAGGAATGACTTTATCCATGAGGCGGCACATCATCTGTGGAGCGTTGCATAGGCTGAATGGCATCACCGTGTACTGATAGAGAGGGTGACCAGGCACAGTAAAAGCGGTCTTCTCTCTGGGATCAGTGTCTAGTGGGATCTGCCAGAATGCGTCTTTCAGGTCAATGCTTGTAATGTAGTTTGCCGGGGGAAGTCGACTCAGAAGTGCGTCTATCTGCGGTAGCGGATAGGCGTTCTTCTTCGTAACGGAGTTGACTTTCCTGGCGAATCTTTCCAGGCTTTCTCACCATAACAGCTGGAGAGCTCCAAGGACTCTGGCTCTCCTCTATCACACTTAGTGATAGCATTCGCTCTAATTCAGCATCCATCAAACTCTGTACGACTGGGGAAATCGGATAAAAGCGTTGTTTTATCGGAGCTGCGTCATTCGTCTCGATCCTGTGAGTGACCAAAGATGTCTTTCCCAGGCCTAAAGAGGCGAAAGAAGGGAAAAGCTGTTTAGTAGTTTCTAAACGGTGTTGATCTAGACTGGAAAGAGCATGGCGGTCGGTGTCAGGAGTAGCTAGTAGACTTGGAGTCACTTCTGCAACTATACCTAGGACATCTGGAGCCAACTCAAATAGACGCCAGAGGTCTATTCCTGGATATAGTGCCTGTGTGAGCCCAGGAACACGTAAAAACGCACGTTTTGGGTCTTACCACGGAAAGTGGTCCACATTCACATGACCATGCACAGTCGTCATGGCACCATTCGCTACTTGTACCTGTGTCCGATACCTCTTCCATTCAACCTCTGCTTCCGCAAGCTTCTCTAGAGCTCCCTGGCCTAGAATACTGACAGTGGCACCACTATCAAATAATCCAGTCTCAGTTCGCTCGAGCAGCTTTACTTCGGCATACGGTCGAATGTCGTCTGGCATCGACATGGAAATCTGTGCCAGTTTTCTTCTTTCTAGTCTCATCCGTCGACAGTATTCCCGCCAACGAACGGTAGATCTTTTCTTTCTTGGTCTCATATCCAGGTCAGGATACATAATGTCAGCTAACTCCGCTACTGAGGAGAAGATTCGGTCTCTTACTGCATTATATTTCTGCAGACGCGTATGATACGGCGTCAGCGGATGTACAACAGGCTCACGCCCACTCGTCATAACAGAGCTTGGTGGCCGTTTTAATACAGAAATGCCATGAGGCCAAATCTCCTGCTCAGTAACCTTGTCAGCTAAAGGTGCTGTCGGTGTTATCGGGACATCGAAAATTAAAGACTCTTCCAAAGAAGTGTCTAATAGTGTCATGGACTCCCCGGAAGTGGAAATGGGAGCTTGAAGATCGGCGGAGAAGTCTATCAGGTTCTCCGTCTCTATCAGCGCAATATTTGTATTGTCAGGGGGTTTGCTGATATCATCAGAATCACTAAATGATATCAGTGGACAATTCAGGGATTCGTCATTAAGATCTGCTAATGGAGCGGACATTCCTCCTTGTTCAAGGCTTGAACTGGAGTGTTCATTGCAGTTTGTGCGCGTGACGTTGACACTGGTCGAGAAAAGGTGTGGTATTCCCGACCCGTCTCAGGTTTTTTTGTCGACAATGGCTGCAATCAGGCTTGAAGATGTTTTTGCGTCCGCATCCATAGCAGAACACCACTTGTCTCTCCAGTCGGCAGTCTTGGTAAAAGTGACCGGGCTGGTCACTGTTCCAACAGATAACATTCTGTGGTGCTGTAAGAGCAGTTAGTACCACTGCTTCCTCACTGCGTTCATGTGACATGTGCTGGTCACCATCAGTCGCACGACACTCATCTACCTCGCTGACTCTTGGGTTACGATAAGTATTTCAGCTGCTTTGTATTTGAGTCACAAGACTCCTGGATGGTGTTTGTGGGATGCAAGCATATTTTATTTTGGATCTCCGGCAATAGGTTGGACTTGACTATTTCCAGAAATTCGACGTCTGGCAAACGGTTTTGCAATTGGTCCCGTAAGTATACCAGGTATTGGTGGTACATGGCAAATGACTCCCCTGCTTTCTGTTTCCTCAGCATCAATTGGACTTTGACCTTGAGGTCGTCTTTAGGTACTCCCCATTCAGCTAGAAGAGCTGCTTTTACATATTCCCGCGAGGGTTGTAACGGCTATAATCTCTCTATTAGGAAAAAATATCTATTTTTTTTTCTTGGGGGTTAATCATTCATTTTTGCTCAGTCTCATTTTAATCCAGACTTTGATTAAACGACAAATTTGTTTTCTTAATGTAAAGAAAGAAGAGGGGAACTAATTTCGTTTTCGCATCGAAAGTTCAAGCGGAAATTAAATTTAAAACTCAACAAAAAAAAACAAAAAGAAATGTATTTTTCTGTCCCTCAGAAATCACGCATTAATTGGGCTTTGTTAAGAAAAACTGCGCTTAACAAAGTGCAATTCGAGAGGCACTTCCGATCACCCAACAAAAGGTGCTGATCGATACAGTGCAATGCACTTTAGAACATTTACCTCGTATCGCTTCTTTGGGGAATCAAGACATGCGACGATCGAGATCCTCACATTGTAAAGTGAGTCGTTAGAAGTAAGAACTTCTCCGGGAACAACTCAAGCCTCTGAATTTGGGGTTTTTGTGTGTTTTAACTGTCGCTTATCTAAACCTGGCACGCGGCTAGCATTTTATCATCAAAGTTAAAATAGTGAAGTGAATGTACTAAAATCGCACGAAGTACCAGAATAAATTCGGTTGTGGTTTTGAATAAATACCGGAATTCGGGCTTTGTGCGTGTGTGTAAAAGTTTACAAGATTTCCAGTACTAGTAGACGACACGGGAAGTTCATCAAAATCAATTTGTTTTGTGGTTGCACCCAACTATCACCAAGCGTGATATAAGCCCCCTTTCTGAGCTATAAGGTGAGGTGAAATTACTTTTCTGTCGAGAGTGTAATTCCTCAGTGAAGTTTTTTTTACTATATACATATACCAGGTGACAGAGTCTGGACCGGTACTGTGGGAATCCAAGAAAGCAAAATCGGCAGTGAATTGCGCCGGAACTTACCTGAGACAAGATTTCGCACCCACCTACCTGAGCATTCAAGCTTTCTCAGATTTATTTCTCTCCACGGATCAACCGATCTGCTAATCACCGTCGCGGGAAGATAGGGGATCAGTTAGGGAACGAGAAGGAAAAGAAGATGGAAGGGAAGGGCAACAACAGCAACCCGAATATTCCCTTTCTTTTTTTATTTTATTGTTTTTTTTAGCAATATTCACCAGGTCGCTGAAGCGCTTCATCGCCGGGGGATTGTTATGTAAGTACGCACTTATCAGTTGTGTAATAAGAGAATAGTCGGGTGTTTTTTTTTTGTTTTTCTCTTTTCTTATCTTCGCAGAGCATATATAGGCTATAGCAGTGAAATTTTCATTCTGAGTTTTTTTTGTGCTTTATTTATGATGTGTAACATACAAATATAGGTACTGTCATATAGCGTAATGTTTTCAGTTTTAGGTTGATTTGCCATTGTTCGTGTATGGAGTTAATAGTGTAATGCAAAGGTTCTTTTTTATTTTTTTTTTCTGAATTTAGTCTATATGAGAGCATAATTTTTTTTATGGGTTTACTTTATAATAGTGCAAAGATTTCTTTTTTTGTTTTTATTAGCGTAAGTGGTTTTCTTCTTTCCTAAATCGTTCTTTTTTTTCCCTCAATTCCTTTGATATATAGATATGTAACCCGAACAGCAGAAAAATGTTAATATCTAGATATATATGTACCTACAATTTTTTTTTGTATTTTTTTTTTGTCTTTGAGTTCTAAATAAAATAACATGGCAATATGCTAAATAATAGTGTTCGTTTGGTGCTGGGTCCAGTTGGGGTTTTGGGAAGATCGAGATGCCAGGAGGCGGAAGTAGTTGGCAATCTCTCCTTGAGTTTGGTGAGTGGGGCAGTGGGATGAGTTTCGAGTAATAGGGAGGGTCCTATCATTCAGAGTGGGGTCCGTATTCCAATATTTCAGTTTTTTTTCTCCATCTTGTTTTCTTCCTATTTTAATCATTCTTCTAGAGCGGTACAGTAAACGGTGGTTGAACAGCGAGCAAGAACTTACCCCAGCCCTGAGCTTGAGCCGGCAAGAAGCCTGTACCGTGCTCGCCTAAAGATCAACCTCCATTGTCCCTCAACAACCTTAAAAGGGACATGAAGTATCCATGACCAGTCATCTGCCTCGCTGAGTTGAGTGGTCGAGAAGCGGCCACGCTGAGAGGTATATATGACTGGCCGGAAGGTTACAAATATGGCGCCCAAACCACAAGCATAATTTTCTACAGTTTACAAACGAATGGGTTTTTTTTTTGTTGCTGTTTACTTTTACGAGTTAAAATATCAACTGAATATAGTTGCGCTATATTCACAGCGTCAATATATTAGGTTGTTCGTTTAGAGATTAACTCTGGTTTCTTTAACACTTTTGCATTCTTAAGTGCTCGTGACAATGCTTTCGCTAAATGGTTAGGATATTCCTCACTGTAGTTTTCGCCCTTATGTTCGATCGGCATTAGCGACTCTTAGTGATTTTGTAAAATCCTCGTTAGAGAAGGCTATTCGTATTTTGCAGGTATTACACCTTTTTTTTTTATTTTTATTGTTGACAACATTTCCGTCAAGTAGTTGATATGTGGCCTTTGAAGGTTTCCCTGCTTGATGTTTGATATGTGTTGTCATTTGTTAAATAATTATTTCTGGAAAAATTATCCAAACGCATACTCCGCCAGGCGGGCTGTTAGATTGAGCAGATTAGTATTCTCTATTAGCCCCGCTGGTGGAAATGATGTCGATTACGGCACGTCTCATTTACATAGGAAAAAACTTGGATCACTCACCACTGACTCATCAAACCCTTAAAACCTGAACTAAATGAACCGTGTCACCAAACGAAGAAATATTAACCACAATTCAATTCAGGAAATCTACTTTTTTTATTATTATCGAATTTTCTTTATACATATATATATAAATATACCAGAACACGTTTTGTTGGAAGCTGAAGAGCCAGGACATCTATTTTATTGGCCCAGAATCTGCTGTCATAAGTCTATTATTTTACAATATACTGGTACGTTTTTATCTCTAATTAACTGTACTTATTTTCACATTTCTATTGAACTTTAATTTTTCCTCTAAATTATTTGTTGGTTTTGATTTATTTAATAGTACTATTTTTTTTTGTTGCCTTTCGTTCAACGTACTAATATAGTTCTTTTCCTACCCGTAGTTAAGCCGAAGCTCACTCTGCTGGCGATCTAAGCATTATATTCCTTTATTTTTTTTTTCTCTTTCTTGTGTTTTTTATAGGTATATCTTTAGTCTTTATTGGTTATTCGGTATAGTTATAGTGTCATTCCTGTATGGTAACAAGATTAGACAATCTTTATACAGTCGAAAACAACGAATACCTTATTGCATTTTATCTTACTTCTACTGATTTTATTTTAGTATACGCATACATATATATATAATTTTTTTTTTCCTTCTCCATTGTCTTCAATTACATTCCTTGATAACCTAAATATCTTTGTTCACCTCATATTTTAATATATATTTATATCCATAACTCGTTTACCTTTCGAATTTACTAATAATGGATCCCAAATTCCTATTAGAGGACGAACGCAATGTTGAGTATAAGGTCAGGGGCCTAGATATAACCGATCCCGAAGCCTCTACCAAACTTAGAGAATTATTAGATTTAGAGGCATCGTTTCCTGGTCGAGCACCAACGGTTATGCACGATCCTTCCGAGGCGGGAAGTGAGCTTGAGATTTGTAAAGAAAAGCTCGCCTTGTTAACTCAGCTAATTAAAGAGAATAAAGTCCAAACTCATGACGATTATCAACGCGTGAGATGTCGATTGAGTCACCTAAGTGGGCGAGCTATACGCTTAGCTGGTTCATCAACAGATCATCCACAAGAGGCCACTGAAAAAGTATCGGCCCTATCCGAGCTTATTAAGGAATTCATGCAAATTAAGATTCCTCCTCGTGGGGATGCCTCTGAGAACCAAAAGCCCCAAGCCCTTGCAGGAGCAACTAGTACTCCAGCACCAACTAACTTTGAGACAAATGTCGAAGGAGCTGAGGCTGCGAATGGAACAGGTGCAGTCCGTCGACGAATTCAGTTTCCTAGAAGTGTGACACTTCCATCTCTGTCGATAATCGGGAATACAGCTGGGGATCTAGGAAGGTCTCCTAATCAGTTTTTGAGCACAACTACGAATCCTCTAAATTACACAACCCTGACGCCTCGCATGGGCAATCAGAGTGAACCCTTATCAACAACTCCCTTCCCTACTGAACAAAATCGCGGTAGCAACCCTAGCGGGAATCAATCCAATGCCCACTTTCAGTACAGCGGTCGCCCAGAAACTTCAAGCTCTCCTCATTGGCAGCCAAGGCTACCAAAATGGAAGATATCTTTTAACGGGTCCCCAGAGGGCCTTGACGTCACCGAATTTGTCTTTCGGCTAGAAATGCTTTCCAAGGATGATAACTATCCGCTGGATCGTTTAATTGGCATATTGCCAAATTTCCTCTCAGGTACGGCTGAAAGCTGGTTCTGGGTTTACAAGCGCAAATATCCCGATACGAGCTGGCAGAGTATGAAGACAGCCCTACTCGAGCGATTCGGGAGCTATGTCTCAGAAAGAGAAACGCGAAGGGCCATTGAAACAAGAAGATAAGGCCCGAAAGAAACGTTCAACAACTTCCTGCTGGACGTAGAACGACTTAACGGTCGGCTTCGAAGACCATTTCCTGACAGAGAGCTACTCGAAATTGTCCGAGAAAACATGGATCCAGCTCTGCAGAGTGCCACTACCACGACAATATTCAGATCAACGGAAGAGGTGAGAATAATCTGCCAGCGGCTAGAGAAATTGTGGGCTAGATCTGGGCACGATCCTCGACAGCTGACTATGGCTCGTACTTTCCGAAATAGAGCGCAGATCGAAGAACTAGAGGAGGTAATACCCTTGTCAGACTACGTTGATAATGACATTGACCCACAAGTAGCAGCGCTTACGCCAGTGCTAAGGAGAAATACTGCTAACCGCGCTTCGTTTGATATATGTTGGAACTGCCGAGACTTAGGCCACAGATATCAAGACTGTTCAAAGGGTCATCTTGGGATATTCTGTTACGGTTGCGGACGTCCTGGCGTGCTGAAGCCAAACTGTGGGACCTGTTTAGGCCGCGCGGTAAACAAGACCCCGAACGCAGAACGAGCTGGGGTCATGCGTTCGGGCCATACGACCAGTTACCCCAGTGCCAGGAGAGTAGAAACAGCCACCCATACCGAGCCTGCAACTCATCGTTAGAGGATGGGCATGCTTTATCGACCTTGCTACCCACTTTATCCCTTCCCCACTTAGCATCAACCCAATCAACCCAAACTCTCCAATCGGACATAGACACACCCAAAACAACTCCTGAAGAATCCCTTCGCTCTCGATATATCGCTTCAAGTCGAGGTCGGCTGCGTCAGCTTAGATCTCGGAAGTACTGGAAATCCAAAAAGCTGCTTCGTAAAGCAGTATCCGCCGCTATTCAGCGTGATGGAGAGGACCATCGTCCATACGTCACAGTACAAATAGCTGAAGAAAATATAGTTGGTCTGCTTGACAGTGGAGCTTCTGTTAGCATATTGGGAAAACACTCTCTAGAATTTCTGCGTAAGAATAATCTTAGTTACAACCAGAGTCATTCATATGTTCGCACAGCGGATGGCTCACGGAATTCTATCATTGGTCACATAAAGTTGCCCGTCCGTTATGCTGAGAAAACAGAAACCATCCATTTTCACTTAGTGCCCAGCTTACAACAGGAACTTTACTTAGGAATTGATTTTTGGGATGCTTTTGGCATTACCCCTGCTGTAATAGATTCCCTGGATATTGATAAAACCACGAAGATCCATCCTCCGCAACACACCCTCACGCTAGAGCAAAATGCCCAACTGGAAGACCTCAAACATCAATTTCCATCCTTTTCGAAGCATGGCCTCGGGCGTACAAAGCTGTTGGAACACAACATCGACGTAGGAGATGCTCTACCAATAAAGCAACGTCACTATCCGGAATCCCCAGCAGTTCAAAAGCTGTTATATGAGGAACTAGACCGAATGTTAGCCATGGACGTTATCGAAGAGAGTCAGAGCTCCTGGAGCTCTCCAGTGGTTCTCGTGAAAAAGTCTAATGGGAAGGTGCGACTGTGTCTAGATTCTCGCAAGGTAAATTCTGTTACCAAGAAAGATGCTTATCCACTACCATTGATAGATGGACTCTTAGGTCGCCTCCAGGAAACCAGATATATCTCATGCTTAGATCTGAAAGACGCATTCTGGCAGATACCACTCGCAGAGTCCGCTCGTGATAAGACTGCATTCACAGTTCCTGGAAGGCTTTTATATCAATTTAAAGTCATGCCGTTTGGTCTGTGCAATGCCCCTCAAACTATGTGTCGCCTTATGGACCGGGTAGTTCCTCATCAATACCACGATCGAGTATTCGTCTACCTAGATGACTTACTCATTACTTCCACTACGTTCGATGAACATTTGGACTTACTGAGGGTAGTCGCTTCCCTGCTTCGTCAGGCAGGACTGACCATAAACGTTGAGAAGAGTAAGTTCGTTCTTCGTGAAATTAAATACCTAGGCTATGTGGTAGGTGAAGGAGGTCTAAAGGTCGATCCTGAAAAGGTGTCTGCGATTGTAAATTTTCCTAGCCCATCAACAGTCCGGCAAACACGCAGACTACTTGGCATGGCTGGATGGTACAGGAGATTTATCCCAAACTTTTCGAGCATCGCTGCCCCAATCACAGAGCTTCTGAAGAAGGGTGCGAAGTTTCAGTGGACTCCGGAGGCTCAAGAAGCCTTTAAACAACTAAAAGAACACTTATGTTCGGCCCCATTGCTAGCTAATCCGGATTGTACGAAGCCCTTCTATATAAGATGTGATGCCAGTACTATGGGAGTCGGCAGTGTCTTATTTCAAAAGTCGGAGGATGATGCCGAAAGGCCAATTGCATTTATGTCCCAAAAGTTGAATCCTGCGCAGCGAAATTATAGTATCACTGAACTAGAATGCTTCGCTGCGGTACTGAGCGTAAAGAAGTTTAGAGCATACATCGAAGGCTTCCACTTTACGATCATCACCGACCACCAGAGTTTGAAGTGGTTAATGTCTCAAAAGGAACTTACGGGGCGACTCGCACGATGGAGCTTAAAACTACAGTCATTCGACTTCGAAATCGAGCACGTAAAAGGAAGTCAAAATGTAGTGCCGGATGCCTTATCTCGAATGTATCTTGATTCGGCAGAGGCGACTATCTCTGACCTGAGCAAGCTAGATTACCTGGTAGACCAAAAATCAGCACATTTCTCTGACCCGGCTTACATAGGTTGGAAGGACAAAATCTCTGCTACACCAGCACAGTATCCTAACCTGCAAGTCACTGAACTGCACATTTTCATTCGTATTGAGGGCGGTGGTGATCATGATCTATCCGATATCCCCAGCTGGAAACTCTGGATTCCTCAAGGACTGACCAAGGATTTAATTAGTAGGGAACACGAGAGTTCTACTGCAGCTCTTGGCGGAATCCATAAAACCCTCGACAGACTGCGAAGATATTATTTCTGGCCAGGCATGCGCCAACAAGTCCGCGCCTATATCTTACAATGCGATGTCTGCAAACAAACCAAAGCTCCAAATTGCAGGCTAAGGCCCAAAATGGGAAACCAGATTGAGGTAGTAAGGCCATGGCAGAGATTGCATATTGACTATATTGGACCCCTTCCAAGAAGTAAACGCGGGAATACCACCATCCTAGTCGTCGTGGACCAGTTTACCAAATTTGTACTACTAAAAGCTTTTCCCCAAGCTAAAACTAAACAACTCATAGAATATCTGGAGGAAAATATATTTCACTGTTACGGGGTACCCGAGATTATACATACTGATAACGGGCCACAATTTATCTCAACAGAGTTTGCTCGCATGATAGAACGTTTTGGCATTCGCCACACAAAAACTACAGGATATTCGCCACAGTCCAATGCAGCAGAGAGAGTTAATCGCTCCATCGTGGCAGCAATTAGGTCGTATGTGCAAGAGGAACATACCAACTGGGATTCCCAGCTAAGTGATGTGGCTTGCGCTTTGCGTAATGCAACGCATCAGTCGACCAAATTTCCCCCCTATTTCTTACTTTACGGATATCACATGATCTTACATGGAGGCACATACAGTCTTCTCTGCCAAATTGATGGCTTGGCAGAAGGTAACTTCGAAGTATTACCAAGTAACTACAGAATTCCACTGGTACATGAGCGAGTGAAAGACCATCTCCGGGAAGCTTACGAGAGAAACGCTCACACCTATAACCTTCGCACGCGGCAGATAACTTATAAACCAGGGCAAACTGTCTATGTCCGGAATTTCGTACAGAGCAACGCCGCAGACAAGTTCGCGGCCAAACTGGCCAACAAGTTCGTCAAGGCTCGCATACGAAAGAAGAATGGTAACGTAAACTACGAGGTGGAAAATATGGATGGTAAGTTTATTGGCGTCTATCACGCAAGCAACATTCGCCAGTAACATCCTAAATCATAATTAAATATTCTAAATTATTTTATAAAATATATATCGGTATACAACTCGCAAAAGAAAGGAGTAATATATATAGAGTAGTTAGACAATAAACTCGCCCTTAACTTTGTCGAATACAGACCCTGTATGTGGTCCGGAATCCCATGTAAATTCGCCGGGCTGCTCGGCTTACTTCTAAGCACGGGTAGCAAAATATACTCAACCTTAATAATCAAGCCTTTCTCTATACAGAACGGTCACGGACGAGAAACTACGACCATGTGGAAGCCAATGGAGCTCTCACTAACTACCGGCCTATTATTGGTGATTGGCTTGATGACAACTGCTCCTATTGCCTGCGGAATCATCGCCTACGACTGTGGTCATGAGAGAGTGAATCTCACCGCCATTTCACTGGTATCCGTTGGTCCATGCATATTTAACAATAAGGAAGTAGTCAAGGAGGAAGAGGATATACAGCTTTTGCAAACGAGCGAGACTACTACGCTACACATCTTTCAATGCAAAATTAACATTATACAGTCAGTGTACAAATGCGGTATGTTCAGCCATCTCTCTCTAGTACCTGGAGGGTTGAGTACATATATTATGGATATAAGTAAAGAGAACTGCATGAACATTCATAGGTATAACACTCTTAAATTACAAAACGGCAGAACAATTGCTGATATTAAGACGAATGCTTCAACCTCACTGACCGAAGTCGTTGGCGGGTCAATCGACCAAAACGGAAATTGCAACGGAGTTCCGTATACGTCAGGAGCAAATTCCTGGGATAATGTTGTGGTTATGCATGCGATGGAAGTAACCATTATGGACTACCAAAGCTCGGTCCGCATTGATGACAACATGGTTATCCTACGAAACAACGTGCTATGTCCCTACCTGACTGGTAAATGTACGGATCCAGAATACGGAATGAGTTTCTGGGATCTCATCGCTGACAATTCTTGCGAAAGTCAAAAGTACGACGTATTATGGTAAGGAATGGCTACGAAGATTAGGACCTCGAACAAATCCATTAGCAACACCATATACACCGTGACGTCCGGAGAAATAATCTTTGCACTCGAAGTAAAAAAGCAAGTATCCGTTTGTCACTTCCCCGGTTTCCAAACTGAGCATCCCAGGCTGATCATTGTACCTAAGGCAGCATCCGATTACTGGTTTAGGAAAAAACCTCTGGATACTCGCAGCCTCGATCTTTTCACTTACGTTAATTCGAAGTTCGTCTATGTTGAGCGTCACTTTAAGGGTCAAGTCGAGAAACTATACACCAATCTCCTGAGGAAGAAATGCGAATTAGAAAGAGAACTACTTCAAACCCAGCTAATCATGGCCCTCCACCACCCGGCAGAGTTCGCTCTTATAAGAATGAAAGAGCAAGGGTTTACCGCTGTACATAGGGGGGAAATCATCTACTTAGTGAGATGCCAACCAGTTGAAGTCACTGTTCGGAAGAGCAACCGGTGTTATATGGAACTACCAGTAACTTATGGAGAAAGTGACTACTTCCTAGCTCCGTTAACCCACCTACTGCAGCAGCGTGGAACTGAGATTATCTGTTCAGATTTGTTGAGCCCAGCATACTATATTAGAGGAACCTGGTACGGGACCAATCCGACAATTCACCAAATTAAAGAACCATTTCAACTTCAACCATCAAACACCGCTGACTGGTCATACGAAGACCCAGGAGAACTTATTCGGGCAGGAATTTACCACAGCGAGTCTCTGGAAAACCTTCGCCACCAGATCATGTATCCGTCCGAGAGGCTAGCCATTACTAACATACTCACGCAACGTGTAATGGGTCAAGATGTTCACCACCAAGATATTAACGCCGTCAACCTTTTATCTCCAAAGACAATGGAGGACCTAGTCACAACGGTACGGACAAAGATATGGCGCGCTTTCAATCTTTTTGGAAGTATCTGCTCCTCCTTGCTTGGAATTTACGTGTGTCTGAAGGCAGTCAAGTTTGTCATCGATACCTTCATCAATGCTAAGGTTCTCGGAGCGATTTACGGGAGGAGTTGGAAATTATCAGCAGCTGTGTGGAACACCACGACAAACCATATTCTACATCAACAACATCAACAGCAAGCTACTGCATATCCGGACTCCGTCACTACCCATCTACCCCATGATCGTCTTGCTAGTGCCTCAACGGAAGAAGAAGCACAAACAACATCACCACCTGGAGCTTCAAAAGACACCATAGACGAAATAATCACGCTTAAGGACCGAGTAGCTCATCTGAACTCCAACATCCAGCCTTAGAAGAGCAGCAATCACTCAGTAATACACTTCTACCGTGGTTAAGGTCATACCAATCAGCAACCAGATCGACTGAAATTCCTCGATATGTAAAAAGTGAAATACTTCTTTACCATACCCTTGATACATTTTTTGTTTACTTCTTCCCTTGAATAAAAAAATTAAATAATAGAATACTAAGACTTTCTAGCAAAAACCTATCTTTTTATATCTCCTTGTGTTTTATAACCACATATCATAGCCGCTCTATTGATCTTACAGAGTAACCATATCATCTTTCGTAAGAGTTATGCCCGGCTAGCTCAGTCGGTAGAGCATGAGACTCTTTGATCTCAGGGTGTGGGGCGTCCCCGCGTTGGGCCTTATTTATAGGATTGGACCACAGCCGTAGTGTCCCCTCAGCCTCGGAGAATTCCGCTCTGGAATGGGAACTTCCGAACCTGACCTGTAACGGCTATAATCTCTCTATTAGGAAAAAATATCTATTTTTTTTTCTTGGGGGTTAATCATTCATTTTTGCTCAGTCTCATTTTAATCCAGACTTTGATTAAACGACAAATTTGTTTTCTTAATGTAAAGAAAGAAGAGGGGAACTAATTTCGTTTTCGCATCGAAATTTCAAGCGGAAATTAAATTTAAAACTCAACAAAAAAAAACAAAAAGAAATGTATTTTTCTGTCCCTCAGAAATCACGCATTAATTGGGCTTTGTTAAGAAAAACTGCGCTTAACAAAGTGCAATTCGAGAGGCACTTCCGATCACCCAACAAAAGGTGCTGATCGATACAGTGCAATGCACTTTAGAACATTTACCTCGTATCGCTTCTTTGGGGAATCAAGACATGCGACGATCGAGATCCTCACATTGTAAAGTGAGTCGTTAGAAGTAAGAACTTCTCCGGGAACAACTCAAGCCTCTGAATTTGGGGTTTTTTTGTGTTTTAACTGTCGCTTATTTAAAGCTGGCACGCGGCTAGCATTTTATCATCAAAGTTAAAATAGTGAAGTGAATGTACTAAAATCGCACGAAGTACCAGAATAAATTCGGTTGTGGTTTTGAATAAATACCGGAATTCGGGCTTTGTGCGTGTGTGTAAAAGTTTACAAGATTTCCAGTACTAGTAGACGACACGGGAAGTTCATCAAAATCAATTTGTTTTGTGGTTGCACCCAACTATCACCAAGCGTGATATAAGCCCCCTTTCTGAGCTATAAGGTGAGGTGAAATTACTTTCCTGTCGAGAGTGTAATTCCTCAGTGAAGTTTTTTTTACTATATACATATACCAGGTGACAGAGTCTGGACCGGTACTGTGGGAATCCAAGAAAGCAAAATCGGCAGTGAATTGCGCCGGAACTTACCTGAGACAAGATTTCGCACCCACCTACCTGAGCATTCAAGCTTTCTCAGATTTATTTCTCTCCACGGATCAACCGATCTGCTAATCACCGTCGCGGGAAGATAGGGGATCAGTTAGGGAACGAGAAGGAAAAGAAGATGGAAGGGAAGGGCAACAACAGCAACCCGAATATTCCCTTTCTTTTTTTATTTTATTGTTTTTTTTAGCAATATTCACCAGGTCGCTGAAGCGCTTCATCGCCGGGGGATTGTTATGTAAGTACGCACTTATCAGTTGTGTAATAAGAGAATAGTCGGGTGTTTTTTTTTTGTTTTTCTCTTTTCTTATCTTCGCAGAGCATATATAGGCTATAGCAGTGAAATTTTCATTCTGAGTTTTTTTTTGTGCTTTATTTATGATGTGTAACATACAAATATAGGTACTGTCATATAGCGTAATGTTTTCAGTTTTAGGTTGATTTGCCATTGTTCGTGTATGGAGTTAATAGTGTAATGCAAAGGTTCTTTTTTATTTTATTTTTATGAATTTAGTCTATATGAGAGCATAATTTTTTTTATGGGTTTACTTTGTAATAGTGCAAAGATTTCTTTTTTTTGTTTTTATTAACGTAAGTGGTTTTCTTCTTTCCTAAATCGTTCTTTTTTTTCCCTCAATTCCTTTGATATATAGATATGTAACCCGAACAGCAGAAAAATGTTAATATCTAGATATATATGTACCTACAATTTTTTTTTGTATTTTTTTTTTGTCTTTGAGTTCTAAATAAAATAACATGGCAATATGCTAAATAATAGTGTTCGTTTGGTGCTGGGTCCAGTTGGGGTTTTGGGAAGATCGAGATGCCAGGAGGCGGAAGTAGTTGGCAATCTCTCCTTGAGTTTGGTGAGTGGGGCAGTGGGATGAGTTTCGAGTAATAGGGAGGGTCCTATCATTCAGAGTGGGGTCCGTATTCCAATATTTCAGTTTTTTTTTCTCCATCTTGTTTTCTTCCTATTTTAATCATTCTTCTAGAGCGGTACAGTAAACGGTGGTTGAACAGCGAGCAAGAACTTACCCCAGCCCTGAGCTTGAGCCGGCAAGAAGCCTGTACCGTGCTCGCCTAAAGATCAACCTCCATTGTCCCTCAACAACCTTAAAAGGGACATAAAGTATCCATGACCAGTCATCTGCCTCGCTGAGTTGAGTGGTCGAGAAGCGGCCACGCTGAGAGGTATATATGACTGGCCGGAAGGTTACAAATATGGCGCCCAAACCACAAGCATAATTTTCTACAGTTTACAAACGAATGGGTTTTTTTTTTGTTGCTGTTTACTTTTACGAGTTAAAATATCAACTGAATATAGTTGCGCTATATTCACAGCGTCAATATATTAGGTTGTTCGTTTAGAGATTAACTCTGGTTTCTTTAACACTTTTGCATTCTTAAGTGCTCGTGACAATGCTTTCGCTAAATGGTTAGGATATTCCTCACTGTAGTTTTCGCCCTTATGTTCGATCGGCATTAGCGACTCTTAGTGATTTTGTAAAATCCTCGTTAGAGAAGGCTATTCGTATTTTGCAGGTATTACACCTTTTTTTTTTATTTTTATTGTTGACAACATTTCCGTCAAGTAGTTGATATGTGGCCTTTGAAGGTTTCCCTGCTTGATGTTTGATATGTGTTGTCATTTGTTAAATAATTATTTCTGGAAAAATTATCCAAACGCATACTCCGCCAGGCGGGCTGTTAGATTGAGCAGATTAGTATTCTCTATTAGCCCCGCTGGTGGAAATGATGTCGATTACGGCACGCCTCATTTACATAGGAAAAAACTTGGATCACTCACCACTGACTCATCAAACCCTTAAAACCTGAACTAAATGAACCGTGTCACCAAACGAAGAAATATTAACCACAATTCAATTCAGGAAATCTACTTTTTTTATTATTATCGAATTTTCTTTATACATATATATATAAATATACCAGAACACGTTTTGTTGGAAGCTGAAGAGCCAGGACATCTATTTTATTGGCCCAGAATCTGCTGTCATAAGTCTATTATTTTACAATATACTGGTACGTTTTTATCTCTAATTAACTGTACTTATTTTCGCATTTCTATTGAACTTTAATTTTTCCTCTAAATTATTTGTTGGTTTTGATTTATTTAATAGTACTATTTTTTTTCGTTGCCTTTCGTTCAACGTACTAATATAGTTCTTTTCCTACCCGTAGTTAAGCCGAAGCTCACTCTGCTGGCGATCTAAGCATTATATTCCTTTATTTTTTTTTTCTCTTTCTTGTGTTTTTTATAGGTATATCTTTAGTCTTTATTGGTTATTCGGTATAGTTATAGTGTCATTCCTGTATGGTAACAAGATTAGACAATCTTTATACAGTCGAAAACAACGAATACCTTATTGCATTTTATCTTACTTCTACTGATTTTATTTTAGTATACGCATACATATATATATAATTTTTTTTTCCTTCTCCATTGTCTTCAATTACATTCCTTGATAACCTAAATATCTTTGTTCACCTCATATTTTAATATATATTTATATCCATAACTCGTTTACCTTTCGAATTTACTAATAATGGATCCCAAATTCCTATTAGAGGACGAACGCAATGTTGAGTATAAGGTCAGGGGCCTAGATATAACCGATCCCGAAGCCTCTACCAAACTTAGAGAATTATTAGATTTAGAGGCATCGTTTCCTGGTCGAGCACCAACGGTTATGCACGATCCTTCCGAGGCGGGAAGTGAGCTTGAGATTTGTAAAGAAAAGCTCGCCTTGCTAACTCAGCTAATTAAAGAGAATAAAGTCCAAACTCATGACGATTATCAACGCGTGAGATGTCGATTGAGTCACCTAAGTGGGCGAGCTATACGCTTAGCTGGTTCATCAACAGATCATCCACAAGAGGCCACTGAAAAAGTATCGGCCCTATCCGAGCTTATTAAGGAATTCATGCAAATTAAGATTCCTCCTCGTGGGGATGCCTCTGAGAACCAAAAGCCCCAAGCCCTTGCAGGAGCAACTAGTACTCCAGCACCAACTAACTTTGAGACAAATGTCGAAGGAGCTGAGGCTGCGAATGGAACAGGTGCAGTCCGTCGACGAATTCAGTTTCCTAGAAGTGTGACACTTCCATCTCTGTCGATAATCGGGAATACAGCTGGGGATCTAGGAAGGTCTCCTAATCAGTTTTTGAGCACAACTACGAATCCTCTAAATTACACAACCCTGACGCCTCGCATGGGCAATCAGAGTGAACCCTTATCAACAACTCCCTTCCCTACTGAACAAAATCGCGGTAGCAACCCTAGCGGGAATCAATCCAATGCCCACTTTCAGTACAGCGGTCGCCCAGAAACTTCAAGCTCTCCTCATTGGCAGCCAAGGCTACCAAAATGGAAGATATCTTTTAACGGGTCCCCAGAGGGCCTTGACGTCACCGAATTTGTCTTTCGGCTAGAAATGCTTTCCAAGGATGATAACTATCCGCTGGATCGTTTAATTGGCATATTGCCAAATTTCCTCTCAGGTACGGCTGAAAGCTGGTTCTGGGTTTACAAGCGCAAATATCCCGATACGAGCTGGCAGAGTATGAAGACAGCCCTACTCGAGCGATTCGGGAGCTATGTCTCAGAAAGAGAAACGCGAAGGGCCATTGAAACAAGAAGATAAGGCCCGAAAGAAACGTTCAACAACTTCCTGCTGGACGTAGAACGACTTAACGGTCGGCTTCGAAGACCATTTCCTGACAGAGAGCTACTCGAAATTGTCCGAGAAAACATGGATCCAGCTCTGCAGAGTGCCACTACCACGACAATATTCAGATCAACGGAAGAGGTGAGAATAATCTGCCAGCGGCTAGAGAAATTGTGGGCTAGATCTGGGCACGATCCTCGACAGCTGACTATGGCTCGTACTTTCCGAAATAGAGCGCAGATCGAAGAACTAGAGGAGGTAATACCCTTGTCAGACTACGTTGATAATGACATTGACCCACAAGTAGCAGCGCTTACGCCAGTGCTAAGGAGAAATACTGCTAACCGCGCTTCGTTTGATATATGTTGGAACTGCCGAGACTTAGGCCACAGATATCAAGACTGTTCAAAGGGTCATCTTGGGATATTCTGTTACGGTTGCGGACGTCCTGGCGTGCTGAAGCCAAACTGTGGGACCTGTTTAGGCCGCGCGGTAAACAAGACCCCGAACGCAGAACGAGCTGGGGTCATGCGTTCGGGCCATACGACCAGTTACCCCAGTGCCAGGAGAGTAGAAACAGCCACCAATACCGAGCCTGCAACTCATCGTTAGAGGATGGGCATGCTTTATCGACCTTGCTACCCACTTTATCCCTTCCCCACTTAGCATCAACCCAATCAACCCAAACTCTCCAATCGGACATAGACACACCCAAAACAACTCCTGAAGAATCCCTTCGCTCTCGATATATCGCTTCAAGTCGAGGTCGGCTGCGTCAGCTTAGATCTCGGAAGTACTGGAAATCCAAAAAGCTGCTTCGTAAAGCAGTATCCGCCGCTATTCAGCGTGATGGAGAGGACCATCGTCCATACGTCACAGTACAAATAGCTGAAGAAAATATAGTTGGTCTGCTTGACAGTGGAGCTTCTGTTAGCATATTGGGAAAACACTCTCTAGAATTTCTGCGTAAGAATAATCTTAGTTACAACCAGAGTCATTCATATGTTCGCACAGCGGATGGCTCACGGAATTCTATCATTGGTCACATAAAGTTGCCCGTCCGTTATGCTGAGAAAACAGAAACCATCCATTTTCACTTAGTGCCCAGCTTACAACAGGAACTTTACTTAGGAATTGATTTTTGGGATGCTTTTGGCATTACCCCTGCTGTAATAGATTCCCTGGATATTGATAAAACCACGAAGATCCATCCTCCGCAACACACCCTCACGCTAGAGCAAAATGCCCAACTGGAAGACCTCAAACATCAATTTCCATCCTTTTCGAAGCATGGCCTCGGGCGTACAAAGCTGTTGGAACACAACATCGACGTAGGAGATGCTCTACCAATAAAGCAACGTCACTATCCGGAATCCCCAGCAGTTCAAAAGCTGTTATATGAGGAACTAGACCGAATGTTAGCCATGGACGTTATCGAAGAGATTCAGAGCTCCTGGAGCTCTCCAGTGGTTCTCGTGAAAAAGTCTAATGGGAAGGTGCGACTGTGTCTAGATTCTCGCAAGGTAAATTCTGTTACCAAGAAAGATGCTTATCCACTACCATTGATAGATGGACTCTTAGGTCGCCTCCGGGAAACCAGATATATCTCATGCTTAGATCTGAAAGACGCATTCTGGCAGATACCACTCGCAGAGTCCGCTCGTGATAAGACTGCATTCACAGTTCCTGGAAGGCTTTTATATCAATTTAAAGTCATGCCGTTTGGTCTGTGCAATGCCCCTCAAACTATGTGTCGCCTTATGGACCGGGTAGTTCCTCATCAATACCACGATCGAGTATTCGTCTACCTAGATGACTTACTCATTACTTCCACTACGTTCGATGAACATTTGGACTTACTGAGGGTAGTCGCTTCCCTGCTTCGTCAGGCAGGACTGACCATAAACGTTGAGAAGAGTAAGTTCGTTCTTCGTGAAATTAAATACCTAGGCTATGTGGTAGGTGAAGGAGGTCTAAAGGTCGATCCTGAAAAGGTGTCTGCGATTGTAAATTTTCCTAGCCCATCAACAGTCCGGCAAACACGCAGACTACTTGGCATGGCTGGATGGTACAGGAGATTTATCCCAAACTTTTCGAGCATCGCTGCCCCAATCACAGAGCTTCTGAAGAAGGGTGCGAAGTTTCAGTGGACTCCGGAGGCTCAAGAAGCCTTTAAACAACTAAAAGAACACTTATGTTCGGCCCCATTGCTAGCTAATCCGGATTATACGAAGCCCTTCTATATAAGATGTGATGCCAGTACTATGGGAGTCGGCAGTGTCTTATTTCAAAAGTCGGAGGATGATGCCGAAAGGCCAATTGCATTTATGTCCCAAAAGTTGAATCCTGCGCAGCGAAATTATAGTATCACTGAACTAGAATGCTTCGCTGCGGTACTGAGCGTAAAGAAGTTTAGAGCATACATCGAAGGCTTCCACTTTACGATCATCACCGACCACCAGAGTTTGAAGTGGTTAATGTCTCAAAAGGAACTTACGGGGCGACTCGCACGATGGAGCTTAAAACTACAGTCGTTCGACTTCGAAATCGAGCACGTAAAAGGAAGTCAAAATGTAGTGCCGGATGCCTTATCTCGAATGTATCTTGATTCGGCAGAGGCGACTATCTCTGACCTGAGCAAGCTAGATTACCTGGTAGACCAAAAATCAGCACATTTCTCTGACCCGGCTTACATAGGTTGGAAGGACAAAATCTCTGCTACACCAGCACAGTATCCTAACCTGCAAGTCACTGAACTGCACATTTTCATTCGTATTGAGGGCGGTGGTGATCATGATCTATCCGATATCCCCAGCTAGAAACTCTGGATTCCTCAAGGACTGACCAAAGATTTAATTAGTAGGGAACACGAGAGTTCTACTGCAGCTCATGGCGGAATCCATAAAACCCTCGACAGACTGCGAAGATATTATTTCTGGCCAGGCATGCGCCAACAAGTCCGCGCCTATATCTTACAATGCGATGTCTGCAAACAAACCAAAGCTCCAAATTGCAGGCTAAGGCCCAAAATGGGAAACCAGATTGAGGTAGTAAGGCCATGGCAGAGATTGCATATTGACTATATTGGACCCCTTCCAAGAAGTAAACGCGGGAATACCACCATCCTAGTCGTCGTGGACCAGTTTACCAAATTTGTACTACTAAAAGCTTTTCCCCAAGCTAAAACTAAACAACTCATAGAATATCTGGAGGAAAATATATTTCACTGTTACGGGGTACCCGAGATTATACATACTGATAACGGGCCACAATTTATCTCAACAGAGTTTGCTCGCATGATAGAACGTTTTGGCATTCGCCACACAAAAACTACAGGATATTCGCCACAGTCCAATGCAGCAGAGAGAGTTAATCGCTCCATCGTGGCAGCAATTAGGTCGTATGTGCAAGAGGAACATACCAACTGGGATTCCCAGCTAAGTGATGTGGCTTGCGCTTTGCGTAATGCAACGCATCAGTCGACCAAATTTCCCCCCTATTTCTTACTTTACGGATATCACATGATCTTACATGGAGGCACATACAGTCTTCTCTGCCAAATTGATGGCTTGGCAGAAGGTAACTTCGAAGTATTACCAAGTAACTACAGAATTCCACTGGTACATGAGCGAGTGAAAAACCATCTCCGGGAAGCTTACGAGAGAAACGCTCACACCTATAACCTTCGCACGCGGCAGATAACTTATAAACCAGGGCAAATTGTCTATGTCCGGAATTTCGTACAGAGCAACGCCGCAGACAAGTTCGCGGCCAAACTGGCCAACAAGTTCGTCAAGGCTCGCATACGAAAGAAGAATGGTAACGTAAACTACGAGGTGGAAAATATGGATGGTAAGTTTATTGGCGTCTATCACGCAAGCAACATTCGCCAGTAACATCCTAAATCATAATTAAATATTCTAAATTATTTTATAAAATATATATCGGTATACAACTCGCAAAAGAAAGGAGTAATATATATAGAGTAGTTAGACAATAAACTCGCCCTTAACTTTGTCGAATACAGACCCTGTATGTGGTCCGGAATCCCATGTAAATTCGCCGGGCTGCTCGGCTTACTTCTAAGCACGGGTAGCAAAATATACTCAACCTTAATAATCAAGCCTTTCTCTATACAGAACGGTCACGGACGAGAAACTACGACCATGTGGAAGCCAATGGAGCTCTCACTAACTACCGGCCTATTATTGGTGATTGGCTTGATGACAACTGCTCCTATTGCCTGCGGAATCATCGCCTACGACTGTGGTCATGAGAGAGTGAATCTCACCGCCATTTCACTGGTATCCGTTGGTCCATGCATATTTAACAATAAGGAAGTAGTCAAGGAGGAAGAGGATATACAGCTTTTGCAAACGAGCGAGACTACTACGCTACACATCTTTCAATGCAAAATTAACATTATACAGTCAGTGTACAAATGCGGTATGTTCAGCCATCTCTCTCTAGTACCTGGAGGGTTGAGTACATATATTATGGATATAAGTAAAGAGAACTGCATGAACATTCATAGGTATAACACTCTTAAATTACAAAACGGCAGAACAATTGCTGATATTAAGACGAATGCTTCAACCTCACTGACCGAAGTCGTTGGCGGGTCAATCGACCAAAACGGAAATTGCAACGGAGTTCCGTATACGTCAGGAGCAAATTCCTGGGATAATGTTGTGGTTATGCATGCGATGGAAGTAACCATTATGGACTACCAAAGCTCGGTCCGCATTGATGACAACATGGTTATCCTACGAAACAACGTGCTATGTCCCTACCTGACTGGTAAATGTACGGATCCAGAATACGGAATGAGTTTCTGGGATCTCATCGCTGACAATTCTTGCGAAAGTCAAAAGTACGACGTATTATGGTAAGGAATGGCTACGAAGATTAGGACCTCGAACAAATCCATTAGCAACACCATATACACCGTGACGTCCGGAGAAATAATCTTTGCACTCGAAGTAAAAAAGCAAGTATCCGTTTGTCACTTCCCCGGTTTCCAAACTGAGCATCCCAGGCTGATCATTGTACCTAAGGCAGCATCCGATTACTGGTTTAGGAAAAAACCTCTGGATACTCGCAGCCTCGATCTTTTCACTTACGTTAATTCGAAGTTCGTCTATGTTGAGCGTCACTTTAAGGGTCAAGTCGAGAAACTATACACCAATCTCCTGAGGAAGAAATGCGAATTAGAAAGAGAACTACTTCAAACCCAGCTAATCATGGCCCTCCACCACCCGGCAGAGTTCGCTCTTATAAGAATGAAAGAGCAAGGGTTTACCGCTGTACATAGGGGGGAAATCATCTACTTAGTGAGATGCCAACCAGTTGAAGTCACTGTTCGGAAGAGCAACCGGTGTTATATGGAACTACCAGTAACTTATGGAGAAAGTGACTACTTCCTAGCTCCGTTAACCCACCTACTGCAGCAGCGTGGAACTGAGATTATCTGTTCAGATTTTTTGAGCCCAGCATACTATATTAGAGGAACCTGGTACGGGACCAATCCGACAATTCACCAAATTAAAGAACCATTTCAACTTCAACCATCAAACACCGCTGACTGGTCATACGAAGACCCAGGAGAACTTATTCGGGCAGGAATTTACCACAGCGAGTCTCTGGAAAACCTTCGCCACCAGATCATGTATCCGTCCGTGAGGCTAGCCATTACTAACATACTCACGCAACGTGTAATGGGTCAAGATGTTCACCACCAAGATATTAACGCCGTCAACCTTTTATCTCCAAAGACAATGGAGGACCTAGTCACAACGGTACGGACAAAGATATGGCGCGCTTTCAATCTTTTTGGAAGTATCTGCTCCTCCTTGCTTGGAATTTACGTGTGTCTGAAGGCAGTCAAGTTTGTCATCGATACCTTCATCAATGCTAAGGTTCTCGGAGCGATTTACGGGAGGAGTTGGAAATTATCAGCAGCTGTGTGGAACACCACGACAAACCATATTCTACATCAACAACATCAACAGCAAGCTACTGCATATCCGGACTCCGTCACTACCCATCTACCCCATGATCGTCTTGCTAGTGCCTCAACGGAAGAAGAAGCACAAACAACATCACCACCTGGAGCTTCAAAAGACACCATAGACGAAATAATCACGCTTAAGGACCGAGTAGCTCATCTGAACTCCAACATCCAGCCTTAGAAGAGCAGCAATCACTCAGTAATACACTTCTACCGTGGTTAAGGTCATACCAATCAGCAACCAGATCGACTGAAATTCCTCGATATGTAAAAAGTGAAATACTTCTTTACCATACCCTTGATACATTTTTTGTTTACTTCTTCCCTTGAATAAAAAAATTCAATAATAGAATACTAAGACTTTCTAGCAAAAACCTATCTTTTTATATCTCCTTGAGTTTTATAACCACATATCATAGCCGCTCTATTGATCTTACAGAGTAACCATATCATCTTTCGTAAGAGTTATGCCCGGCTAGCTCAGTCGGTAGAGCATGAGACTCTTTGATCTCAGGGTGTGGGGCGTCCCCGCGTTGGGCCTTATTTATAGGATTGGACCACAGCCGTAGTGTCCCCTCAGCCTCGGAGAATTCCGCTCTGGAATGGGAACTTCCGAACCTGACCTGTAACGGCTATAATCTCTCTATTAGGAAAAAATATCTATTTTTTTTTCTTGGGGGTTAATCATTCATTTTTGCTCAGTCTCATTTTAATCCAGACTTTGATTAAACGACAAATTTGTTTTCTTAATGTAAAGAAAGAAGAGGGGAACTAATTTCGTTTTCGCATCGAAATTTCAAGCGGAAATTAAATTTAAAACTCAACAAAAAAAAACAAAAAGAAATGTATTTTTCTGTCCCTCAGAAATCACGCATTAATTGGGCTTTGTTAAGAAAAACTGCGCTTAACAAAGTGCAATTCGAGAGGCACTTCCGATCACCCAACAAAAGGTGCTGATCGATACAGTGCAATGCACTTTAGAACATTTACCTCGTATCGCTTCTTTGGGGAATCAAGACATGCGACGATCGAGGACCTCACATTGTAAAGTGAGTCGTTAGAAGTAAGAACTTCTCCGGGAACAACTCAAGCCTCTGAATTTGGGGTTTTTTTGTGTTTTAACTGTCGCTTATTTAAAGCTGGCACGCGGCTAGCATTTTATCATCAAAGTTAAAATAGTGAAGTGAATGTACTAAAATCGCACGAAGTACCAGAATAAATTCGGTTGTGGTTTTGAATAAATACCGGAATTCGGGCTTTGTGCGTGTGTGTAAAAGTTTACAAGATTTCCAGTACTAGTAGACGACACGGGAAGTTCATCAAAATCAATTTGTTTTGTGGTTGCACCCAACTATCACCAAGCGTGATATAAGCCCCCTTTCTGCGCTATAAGGTGAGGTGAAATTACTTTCCTGTCGAGAGTGTAATTCCTCAGTGAAGTTTTTTTTACTATATACATATACCAGGTGACAGAGTCTGGACCGGTACTGTGGGAATCCAAGTAAGCAAAATCGGCAGTGAATTGCGCCGGAACTTACCTGAGACCAGATTTCGCACCCACCTACCTGAGCATTCAAGCTTTCTCAGATTTATTTCTCTCCACGGATCAACCGATCTGCTAATCACCGTCGCGGGAAGATAGGGGATCAGTTAGGGAACGAGAAGGAAAAGAAGAGGGAAGGGAACAGGAAGGGCAACAACAGCAACCCGAATATTCCCTTTGTTTTTTTTATTTTATTGTTTTTTTAGCAATATTCACCAGGTCGCTGAAACGCTTCATCGCCGGGGGATTGTTATGTAAGTACGCACTTATCATTTGTGTAATAAGAGAATAGTCGGGTGTTTTTTTTTTGTTTTTCTCTTTTCTTATCTTCGCAGAGCATATATAGGCTATAGCAGTGAAATTTTCATTCTGAGTTTTTCTTTGTGCTTTATATATGATGTGTAACATACATATTGTTACGAGCGTGGCCTTAGTTCGTTATTTAAAACACAATATTTCAGTTATAATTCAAAAGTTCTTTCTTTATTTAACTTTACTGTTTACTCTCACAAATTCACAAATAATTATCAAATCAACTCTTTATTTATCGCTAGTACTGTACTTCTAATTATCGCAATCCAAATAGTTTACTTCGATCACTTCGCTGTCTGAAATAATACTCGCCTCCTGGATGTGAGCAGCGCCGTATTTATACTCTACGAATTATCCTAGAACCTTCCTGAATATTCCATTCTCCAAACCCAGTTTACTAGGATGTCACTAACCTAAAGTTGTTTCCATTTCCAATAGATGTCGCTTGTATCACTTTGTGGCGCGTAACACTGTCCCCTTCTTAAAATTGTTCGTCCCGAACAACAGGTGATCCACGGTCTTGATGCTCGCAGTATTGACATAAACGATCTAGATGAACGATTTTCCGTTTGCCTCTTGTACCCCGCTGAATCCTATATACTACGTCATTTATTCTAGTCACTACTGAATACGGTCCTTCCCAGTGTTGTTGTAACTTGGGAGAACGTCCCTTACGTCGTTTCGGGTTGTACAGCCAAACAAGGTCACCTTCATTAAATCCTGCTGAGTTAGCACGTAAGTCATAGCGGGTCTTCATCCGATCGGTATTTATTGCTAATTTTGCTCTCGTGACTTCGTGTACATCAGCCAATCGTTGTCTAAGTTCCGATACATAATCGTCTGGTAACTTTTGTTCACTTCTGGGTGTACCAAACTTGAGATCGCTAGGTAAATGCATCTCCTTTCCGAATATTACTTTTGCTGGCGTTTGTCCGGTCGTGTTGTGTACAGCTGATCGATAGGCCATTAAGAACATGGGAATATGTCGATCCCAATCGCGTTGGTGATAGTCGACTACTTTCTTTAGATGCTCGACCAATGTTCTGTTGAAGCGTTCTACCATGCCATCAGATTGTGGATGCAGAGGAGTTGTTCTGGTTTTTCTTATTCCCAGAATTTTACACATCTCTTGGAAAGTCCGTAATTCGAAGTTCCGTCCTTGGCCCGAATGAAGTTCATGAGGAACACCAAATCTACTGACCCAATTCATTACTACTTGATCCGCTACTGTGGTAGACTCTTGATTAGGGATTGCATAAGCTTCAGGCCATTTACTGAAATAGTCAATAGCAACTAATATATAACGGTTACCGTTATCTGTTTCTGGAAAAGGTCCAGCGATGTCTACGGCTATCCTTTCAAATGGGGCTCCTCATTATACTTATGCATTTCTCCTCTACTTCTGTGTGGTGGTCCTTTGCAAGAAGCACAGATAGTGCATCTGCGGCACCATTCCTCAACATCCTCTCGCATATGTAACCAATAAAACCTTTCACGTATTTTGGAAATTGTTTTATTCACCCCCAAATGTCCTCCAGATGATCCACTGTGCATTTCTTCTAGAACATCTTTGACCTGGGATGCTGGCACGACTATCTGCATTCGGAATGACTCGCC
This sequence comes from Dioctria linearis, assembly GCA_963930735.1. NCBI lineage: Eukaryota > Metazoa > Arthropoda > Insecta > Diptera > Asilidae > Dioctria > Dioctria linearis. Next base: position 62,200 of record CAWVNZ010002767.1, on the reverse strand, counting down.
GTTAGTTGATTCCCACTTGCGCTTTAATATACCACATTCAACGTGAAGAGAGTTCCATTGAGCCCAGTAGCTCTTCAGTTTCTCACTCCTCTCCGAGATATCTTGCCATTGTGGTCTTTCCATGTCTTCTTTCCAAGCAAGAATAGGTGATATGTCTGGGTCTTCCCGTTGTGCTGTTCGCAAGCTCTCGTTGTTCCAACCTGTCGATGGTTCCACAGTCATCAGCTGTATTGTTGCTTTTGTTTCTTTTTCTTCCAGCCGAACGCAATGTTTGCATTCAACTTTGCATGGACGTCGTGAAAGGGCGTCTGCATTTCCATGGATACGTCCTCTTCGGTGTTGGATTTCAAAGTCATAAGCTTGGAGTCGCTCTATCCATCTCGCCACTTGCCCCTCAGGGTTCTTAAACTGCAAAAGCCATTTAAGCGCTGCATGGTCAGTGCGGAGGATAAATTTCTGCCCGTAGAGATATTTATGGAAATGCTTGGTTGAGTTTACAATGGCAAGTAGCTCTTTCCTTGTAGCACAATAATTTCTCTCTGATTTTGAGAGTGCTTTGCTAAAATAAGCTACTGGCACCTCTTGACCATCCTCCTCCTGTGAAAGTACTGCACCAATACCTATATTGCTGGCATCCGTGTCCAATATAAAAGTTTTTCCCAGCTTTGGATAGTGAAGCACTGGAGTTCCACAGAGCTGTTGCTTCAAATTTGCAAAACTCTCGTTACATTTATCTGACCATATGAACGGCTTTCCTTTTTCTGTAAGTTGATGTAGGCTCCTTGCTATATCTGCAAAACCTTTTACGAATCGCCTGTAGTAGGTAGCCAATTCAAGAAAACTCCTTAATTGATGTTTGTCCTTTGGAACAGGCCAATTTTTCACAGCTCTTATCTTCTCTGGATCAGTTCTTACTCCTTGTGATGAAACTATATGCCCCAAATATTTTACTTCATTCTTGAATAGAGCACATTTATTCGTGCTGAGCTTCAGTTTCGCATCTCTGAGTCTTTGAAGTTCGTCCCGTAAGTTGTTTTTATGTTCTTCGAATGTCCTTCCGATCACAATTATGTCATCTAAGTAGACAAGACATGTTTTCCAGGTTAATCCTCGTAAAACACATTCCATGAGTCGTTCGAATGTGGCTGGAGCATTACATAATCCAAATGGCATAACTTTGAATTGCCATAAGCCACTTCCAACTGAGAAAGCAGTTTTGTCTCGGTCTTCGGGATGTATTTCCACTTGCCAGTAACCGCTCTTCAAATCCAATGTGGAAAACCATTGCGCTCCGGAAAGGGTGTCCAATGTGTCATCAATCCTTGGTAACGGATAGCTATCCTTTCTTGTTACATTATTTAGTTGGCGGTAGTCCACACAAAATCGTGTGCTGCTATCCTTTTTCCTGACCAAAACAACTGGCGATGTCCAAGGGCTGTTAGATTCCTCAATTATGCCTTGTTCTTTCATGGAGTTTATCATATCTGCAACTTCTGGTTGTTTGGCTAATGGTAGTCTTCGTGGTTGTTGCCGAATGGGCCTAGAATCTCCTGTATTGATCCGATGTTGGACAAGATTTGTTTTGCCGAAATCATCATCATTCATTGCAAATAATTCCGAAAATTCATCGATCATATCTTTGGCATCGTTGTATTGCTGTTCACTTAAGGCACTAGATGAAAGAAGTTTCTGAACGTGTTGAGTAGTAGCTGGTATACGTATTGCCTCCTTAATATTACTACCATTTTCCAAATTAACAATCTGATAAACAGGCTCACAATTTCCAATTATAGCACCTTCTTTTAGTTGTACCTCATTTTCGGATGTGTTGAGCACTCTGACTGGAATTAATCTTGCGGCTTCTGCCTTCACTAAAGTCTTACCAACGATGATGTTCGATGTTACTTTTGTAGGGTTAGGCTCCACCAGATAGAATCGGCAGGTCCCGATGTCATCAGTAAGCTTTGTCCATACTAGCGTCTCCGAGAATGCAGAGAGAGTCATATTCTCACAGACCATCGTCCTTAATTTTGCAGGATAATCTGTTCCTCCTCCTAATCTCATAGGAATTTCTATGTTGCCATATTTGAGTATTCGTTCTCCGACATCTAAATTTATTTTATATGTGGTCATAAAGTCTACTCCAAGGATGCATTCATCCATTATGTCTGAAACTAGGAAATTGTGAGGAAATAGTAGTTCACCTAGTTGAATATCCAAAGTTATTTCTCCAAAAACTTGTGCTGCGGCTCCAGTTGCTGTTCTTAGTAAATATTTGGTGGTATTGTGAAGCCATTTGTTCTTGACAAGATCCGCTCTTATAATTGATCTCGAAGCTCCAGTGTCGATAGTGACAACGCAGTCATTTTTCCCTACACTTCCATATATAACAAGACTGCTATTATTTCTCTGCAACTGGGCTATCTGGATGATGACTTCGGGGCTGTCGACTCTACCAACCAACTTCTGCCCCCCGAAGTTGGTTTTTACATGTTTTCCGACTGCTGAACAGGGGAGCTGATGCGACTAGTCGCTGTTTGATGTCTAGGCGCTCCCCGAATAGCTTGCTCCCTGGCTCGACATCTTTGGCATTCTGTTCTGTCCTCCTCTTCTGGTGATTCTGTTCGACGGCGTTTTCTGCAGTCCCTTTGGAGGTGTCCTGGTCTATTACAATTCCAGCATCGCAGAATACCACGTGAAGAATTGCTCTGTGATGGCTGCATTCTATTACAAGTACATTCCTCCACCGAAATTTCTCTCACTCGTACTGCACTTCGAGAAGCTTGCCTGGCAGATTCATACGCTAGTGCATAGGCTAGTGCTTCTGCTGTTGATTTCTTTCCTGCTAGCCTCAACGCTTGTTGTAAATTTTGATCTGCAATGGCGTTCACAAATGCCTCCGTCGCCACTTCATTGAGAAAATCCGCATTCACGCTGGAGTATGACAGATGCGCTAATCTTTCTACATCTGCCTGCAGTTGTTGTAGTGATTCGCCATGTTTTTGAATCCTGTTGCGCAACTGTAGGCGATATACTTGCTGCATGTGCTCATCTCCATAACGTAATTCTATCGCCTGTACTAATGAAGTATAATCACGTTGCCTTTCTATCGGTATAGTTTGTAAAAGCTCTGATGCAGAACCTCGAAGTGCTAATACCAGAGCTGTAGCTTTGTCTGCATCATTCCATCCGTTTACTTCGGAAGCAGCCTCGAATTGTCTCTTGAAAATATGCCACGAATTTTGTCCATCAAATATTGGAGGTTTCATTCTGCCTGCATTGGATATTTCAATTCCTTCGTGCCGTGGTTGTCGATGTTTCATCTTCTCCAAATCTGATTTAAAGTTGTCAAGCTGTTCGGTGACTTTTTGTTGAACTTCCGCCACTTCTTGCTCGATTCCTTGAATTTTTAAATTTTGTTCGTCTAACGAGTTTTTCAGGAAATTCTTTTGTTCCTCTAAGCGATTTTCTAGACAATTCTCCAGAGAACTCTTTTGTTCATCCAAACGCGTTTCCAGTGATTTCTTCTGTTCATCTAAACGGGATTCCATAGAATTCTTTTGTTCGTCCAAACGGGCTTCTAGAGAATTCTTTTGTTCATCCAACCGCGCTTCTAGAAAATTCTTTTGTTCCTCAAAAGCATTCTTTTGTTCCTCAAAAGCATTCTTTTGTTCGTCCAAACGGGCTTCTAGAGAATTCTTTTGTTCCTCAAGAGCATTCTTCACTTGCAGGGTTGAAAGCTCCATTCTGGTCATTAAAGTACCCAAAAGCTGTTCTATGTTCATCGCAGGCTCTTCTTCAGTTTCTGGCTCTTCCTCGAAAACGTATGTATCAGGATTCTTTTCTTCCTCTATCAACGCTTGTCTAAGTCGCTCGACTAGAACATTCTTTAGACCTGTCGTTTGCAATGACCGCTTCCCCAACTCCACTTTCAATTCCTGTATGCGAAGCTCCTCTAGTTTGCGTCCCATTCTTGCGCGATTTCACAAAATTAATCACTCTTTGAATTTCAAAGTCAAATGCCACCACTTTATTTCGCGATTTTATGTTACTTCTGACACCAGTTGTTACGAGCGTGGCCTTAGTTCGTTATTTAAAACACAATATTTCAGTTATAATTCAAAAGTTCTTTCTTTATTTAACTTGACTGTTTACTCTCACAAATTCACAAATAATTATCAAATCAACTCTTTATTTATCGCTAGTACTGTACTTCTAATTATCGCAATCCAAATAGTTTACTTCGTTCACTTCGCTGTCTGAAATAATACTCGCCTCCTGGATGTGAGTAGCGCCGTATTTATACTCTACGAATTATCCTAGAACCTTCCTGAATATTCCATTCTCCAAACCCAGTTTACTAGGATGTCACTAACCTAAAGTTGTTTCCATTTCCAATAGATGTCGCTTGTATCACTTTGTGGCGCGTAACAATATATAGGTACTGTCATATAGCGTAATGTTTTCAGTTTTAGCTTGATTTGTCATTGTTCGTGTATGGAGTTAATAGTGTAATGCAAAGGTTCTTTTTTATTTATTTTTTTCTGAATTTAGTCTATATGAGAGCATAATTTTTTTTATGGGTTTACTTTATAATAGTGCAAAGATTTCTTTTTTTTTGTTTTTATTAGCGTAATTTCTTTGATATATAGATATGTAACCCGAACAGCAGAAAAATGTTAATATCTAGATATATATGTACCTACAATTTTTTTTTGTATTTTTTTTTTTGTCTTTGAGTTCTAAATAAAATAACATGGCAATATGCAAAATAATAGTGTTCGTTTGGTGCTGGGTCCAGTTGGGGTTTTGGGAAGATCGAGATGCCAGGAGGCGGAAGTAGTTGGCAATCTCTCCTTGAGTTTGGTGAGTGGGGCAGTGGGATGAGTTTCGAGTAATAGGGAGGGTCCTATCATTCAGAGTGGGGTCCGTATTCCTATATTTCAGTTTTTTTTCTCCATCTTGTTTTCTTCCTATTTTAATCATTCTTCTAGAGCGGTACAGTAAACGGTGGTTGAACAGCGAGCAAGAACTTACCCCAGCCCTGAGCTTGAGCCGGCAAGAAGCCTGTACCGTGCTCGCCTAAAGATCAACCTCCATTGTCCCTCAACAACCTTAAAAGGGACATAAAGTAGCCATGACCAGTCATCTGCCTCGCTGAGTTGAGTGGTCGAGAAGCGGCCACGCTGAGAGGTATATATGAATGGCCGGAAGGTTACAGGGTGTGGAATTTTGTCTCAGGAGAGAGCAGTACCAATCCATTGCTCGTCCAGAAAGCAGTGCCGAGTAAGTCAGTGCTTCTACTCTGAACACGAATTCGTCGACAGTGAGTCGAGAGCTGTCGCCACTATAGGAGATATTCCATCTGCGGATGGGACTGCCAGAAAGTCGTTGTCCTACGCTTGCCGGGATACGATAAGATGGAGCTGGTGGAGGTTGCATAAAATTCGGTCTAGGCTGACCACAAGGCTGACAAAGAGGTGATGACGGTCTGTTAAACGAATGCGTGTCGTTGAAATCGTGCGGCGGTATCGGTTCACCCATAGAAGGAGGTGGCCGTGAAAAATCAACCGGTGGAATTGCAGCTGATAATTGCTGACTAACGATAGTTGCCAGTTCAGCTCGTAAGGTATTTAAGCTCTGCTCAAGGCCTTCGCGAACCAAGTCCTGCAGCTGTATGCGCAAACCAGCCAGCAGGGCTTCAGTCCCTGCTGAGTTCTGTCCAATGCCAGAAGGCAGTGGGCTATTTCGTCGCGAGTTAGAATGGGAAAAGGTCGTGGAATGCGGATTTGACATTCCAGGTGATAGAGATCTTCGGCTAACTGGTGGCATAGTCAATGGGGGTGCTAACTCAAATATCGGTGCGGGCTGATTACGCTCGTTATTGACAGGTTTCGTCTTTGGTTTCTTTGAAACGGCTCCCGTATATTCGGTAAAATCATATTGGGTAAGGTGAAGCCGACAGTTTGGACACTTTGCCTGTTCGCCCATCCACGTGCGCAAACATGCTTTGTGGAACACGTGTCCACACACAGTCGTAACAGGCTTTCGTTCGAATGACCAGTCTCTATCTTGACAGATAGAGCACTGTTCAAGCAACCTATTCACACTGTCTGTCGTGGAAGGGGGTGTTCTCACGGTCCCCATCATGATGCAATCTTTCAATCGTACAGTCAAGATTTCAAAACTATCCCAAGGGTTTGGAAGGAATGTCACGAAGTTCAAAAAAGAACAAAAATCGAATGTTCGAAGAAGACAGCTAAGTCTTCAAAGATCGAGCTACCAGGAAGATCAAGTTAAAATTAAAAAAAAAAAATTCCAAATGTTCGAGCAAACAAAAATTCAAAAATCACCAAAAGTCTGGAGGAATTCTAGTCGTAGTTACCAAAGTTTCAACTATTCTTAAAGAGATACGAAATACCACAGTCGCGCAGTCAAAAAAAAATATAAGTGATAACTGTATTTTAAAAAGATATAAATGCTAACTGTATTTGAAAAACTACAAAAATCTTAGCTCAAACGTTCAAAAAAAAAATCCACAAGATAGAATTTCATAACATTTCTCCCTCACTCTCCCGGAGCTAACTCTCCAAACAAAACATAAAAGTCTCTAGGCCACTCTCTCTAATCAGGTCAGAAATAGAATGCAAGCAAGCGACGTGAATGTGTGCATGAAAAATGTTTGAGTTCTCACAGAAATCTGGGAAGAGTCGGGTTGGAGAAGCTAGAGACTGAAAATGATACTAGAGATTCTTCAGCCAGGTATTTAGCAGTATGCCAACTCCTGATTACTGAAGATCTCCAGCATCACTTCCATCCTCCAACAACTCTTTCCTTCCTCTTCACCTGATCAGGCGCGTATCCAGACTTTCAGCCTGGGGGGGTCACAACGAAAATCACCGAGGGGGCAAAAAGTCGGAAATAGTCGCTTTTAATTTTTTTTATCATATTTAAGTTAGATATCACAGAACCCAATTTCGGCTTGATTTGGAAAGCCTGTCGATAATATTATCCATATCTCAGAGTGGACACACATTAAGGACTCATATCCAGATTCTCTTTCTCGCGCAGAGATTGTAGAAATAGATGTGACGCAACCGATTCTGTCACGGGTGAAGTAATTGACTGAGAGTGTGAGCTTGCAATTTGAGTCACATTCAATTTGAGTCATATCTTTGGATGGGAGCTTAACTGATCTTGCTTTCTTCTGAAAAAGTTGCCAATGGTCTTATCAGTCTTCTGCTTTCCATTTTCGCTACTATTTCTACGTCCATCGCTAACTAGTGTAGCAAGTTTATCTTTCTCCTACAAAAGCAACGGCAACTACCGTAGAGGAAAGCGAATGGTTTTTATTTTTATAGTCTTGCCGTAAAAATTGGGAAGAAAAATTGTAGAATCAATTTTAGTGGCATCAATCCAACTGATAGTTTTCAGCAACGAATAGTGTATCAAAATTCGAGAGAAAAATGTTTAGTAAATTTCTAAGAACAAAATATGCTTGCCAACGGTCATAAATATATTTAGCGACCCAGATCAGCCAAGGCACCTGAATCAACATAACTCTTTGGAATCATTGTCCGCCACCAAGAGTGCATGAAATATCTAAAGAAAAATGTTCAGATCTTTCTAAGAAAACTGAATGCTTGTGCCTTTGTCCGAAAGAGTGAGCCACCAGAATCAATGCACCAATTCCAGTGTTGCCAATAATTTCTTTCCAAAATCGGCTAAATGTATCTAGAAAATCTAAAATCGGCTAAACAGATTTTAAAAATCGGCTAAAAATCGGTAAATTTCATTCTATACAAAATAATGCAAACTCCTCGTATGAACGTAAATGCAAGACCAACATAAAAGTTCTCGCCGATAGTACTATCGAGTGGTGTATTCTTTTCCTGATTCAGAAAACTTTCTCGGGACGTTTTTGTTGCCGAAAAAACCATTTTCATGCACTCGGGTGACATACACCCCAGTTATAACATTTCGCATATATTTTTCCGCTCTTTCTTTCAGAGACATAAGTGCTCTGTTGCGAACTTTTTTCTCATAGGAAGTCATTTTCCACGACGCATCAATTTCGCACAATCACGTGAGGAAAAAATCCACTTTTTCAACCAAGAAAGTGGCTCAAAATACATCCGATCGCCAAAGCACACTAAGCCGGGGATTACACGAGATAGTACAGCTTGCATGCAAGCCTCCATTCGCGATTTTTAACTTGATAGTAGAATGAAGTTCGGTTTATGCCTTATCATCTTGCATGCAAGTTCATTTGAAAAATGGCATTGAGGCGTAAAGTCTTGCGTATATTGCAAAATTATAGCAATAAAAGAAGTAGCAGAATGATAAAAACCAAAGAAAAAATGAAGTGGAAGGTGTTGGTAAATGATATAATGCAAATGATCCAGAAAATCTTATTTGTCCACAATAATTTATCAAATTCTCTCCAGCATTTCTTTTCCGCAATCTTGAAAACTGTATAATGTCAAATTACTATCCCCTCAGCTGCCATGGTTTTTCATCATGCAAGTTCGCTGAAAGCTGAGCTGCCAGCATGGCAGTAGAGGTTAAACGTGCAAGAAGTATGGCAGTGCAGCTTGCATGACCCCTGTGACACCCCCCCCCCCCCTGTATACGCGCCAGCACCTGATAGTCATATCCAGCTAACCTTCCAACTGGGCAGAGCCATGTTGTATACCTAAAATGGGTTAAAAACGATAATTATAATTAATAATTATCATTTTTAAAAAATTGGAGAATATTTAATTTTCACAAATAGAAATAAGCTAATCATGCTCAAAACATGGTTAGCTTATCTCTCTACAAGGCGAAGAAATTGCCATCAGCAATTTCTTCAAATTCCTTTGCAACAAATAAAAATATTTCCCACAAAATGACTTGGGACAAACAAAAGTGTTAAATATCAACCCAAGTCGTTTTCATAGAAAATAGCCCCACGATAAATCTTACCTTCAGTAAGATTTGTCGTAAATATGATATGTATATACATACATACATACATACATATCGGGCGCATGAAAATTTTACGTCGGTGAAGACTGAAACGATCAAGTCTTCACCGAAAAAAGCTCTTATCAGCAAATTGTCGCGAGCTGCATACATTGTGACTGCAACAATGTATGCACGATGGCAAGACGATGGTTGGATTTATGAAAATATCAAATTTCAATTTCAACCATCGTTCGTCGCGATAATTCTGGGCATGTTTAAACATGCCCAGCGTAAAACAATTTTCTCAGGATAGGAATGCTAATTAAGCACTTTCCTATCCTGAACAACTAGACTTGCAATTAAAAAGATCCAAGTCGAGTACAGTCAGTTTTTTAGAGTCGGTTGAATTGGGATACTAGCGGGCGATTTCGGAGTTTAATAAAAGAGAAAAATTGTGAAGTAAAAAAACGTTCAAGTAATAACAGAGAAATTGTGTAGTAGAAAGTTATTAGTAATAAGAGACAAATTGTGAAGTAAAGAGTTTTAAGATAATCGAGAAGCGTTGCTAAACGAAAAGGGAAGATTATTAGTTTTTACTGAAAAGTTGTACAGTGGAAATTTGTTAATAAAGTAAGGTAGCGAAAGAAAAAGGAGTTTCACTTCTGAAAAGGAAAGAGTTTTGTGAATGAATAAAAGCATATCCTGAAATAAACGGTGTTTTGGTAAATAAAAGTACCCAGGATTACAAAGGGGAAAACAGACAAAGGCGAGCTGAGCGCAAAGTGACAGTGAGTACCCGTGTTAAAATTTTATATACATATAGATATATAACAAATTGGCGCAGCCGGTAGGATTGAGGAAGCTTTATCTAGTCAAAAGGATCGTAAAAGCTTGAAAAGCCTTAATCCTTCGAACCTAAGAGGTCCCAGTGACTAAGCCACTTAGGCCAAGTCACCCCCAACACTCGGGTAGATACCATCTCTAGGCGCCTCTGCTCCAGGCGGGCAAGCGTTCACCCCACTTAGTGCACAGGCACCACCGAGGGATAAAAGTGAACAGTCCAAAGAAGGAAGTGGAAAACCATCCAAAACTCCCAGAAGTTTAAGCCAGCTGGAAGTAGCCCGACAACCAGCTCGAAGTTCCCGGAATCAAATCAACAACGATCTTGAGTTGAAGAGGAAATCGAAGACGGCTCATAAGCCCCTTTTCAACTAGATCCAGGGGAAGTTAAGACGGCCCAAAGCCCCCCCAGCTGCAAAACAAACCGAAATCAACCGACCAGGATTCAGAGGGAACTCGAAGGCGGTTAAAGAAACCCCCCTCTCAATCACAGCAAAGAGACTTAAGCAGGCAAGGAGCCCCCTTTCACAAAACAGCGCGTCATATGCCAGCCGACAATCCTGCTCTACCTCAGCAGAAAACAGACGCAGTAGCGAGAGAAAACTCTCCATCTTTAGCCGACGCGGGATCAACCCCAGGTGCCAATACACAGCACCCAGGTGAAGGTAAATCATCTGCTGCAGGAGATAAATCTCCACAGTTATCGCCAACAGGACCTCGACTCAGAAGCGGGACCATTTTGCCAGGTCTTAATAGACAAGTAAGTCTTGACAAATTTTTAAATAAATTGTACGAGAGAGCGCGAGATTCAGGTACGCTAGCCATTACTCAGTGTGATTCACTCAGCAAAAAACTGAGTCAAACCCGCGAAGATAGATTCGCACAAATACAGACACTGAAGAAAAACACAGTTCGGTTCCGTGAGGAACTAAGTAGGCTTGCTGAATCCACGCGCTCCCTCCCTGTAGATAAGGAGAGTACTGAAACTCCAAATTTAGGTTAAGAGAAGAATAAGAGTGTTAGGTTAAGTGAAAGTGCTAATAGTGATAGTGACAGTGACGGTGAAGTAGCTGAACCCACTCCCGAAGAACTGTTGATTGACTGGCTCGAAGAATCCTTCACGGAAATCAGTCCAAAAACAAGCCCAGTTAGTCCACCCAAATTTAAATTTCCAGTCAATAGACTAAACACAATGGTGGACTACGCTGAGTTAGCTAAGCTCACAGCTCAACTCGTCCCCTTATTTTCGGGTGAAAATACCCCACAAATGGAACGTGAGCTACAGACCTTCATCGGCTGCTGCAAGCAAACTATGCAGTGCCTTGACGATGAAGAAAAGGTGGCTTTCCTACAGGTTCTCCCCACAAGCTTAAGAGGTGATGCATATCAGCTATTCGCTTCAGACGTCCCTACTTCATTCACTGAGGTAGAGGAACGTTTGAACAGAACATACCTTCCCCGTGAGACTTATCAGGAATTGGTGAATAGATTGATCAACACATGCCAGAACCAATTGCAATCTCTCACTGCTTTTGCTAAAAGGTTGAAGCAGCTGTTGACGATCTGCAATGAGGCTGCGACACAAAAGTATGGAGCTGAGGCAGTCCCGGCTGTGAAGACACAGCTAATGGACTTCGCCAAAAATGCTCTTAAAAGTGGAGTAACTAATCCGCATTTGTGTCAATATTTACTCACACAGGGAGAAGGTGATTTGGAAGCCCTAATACAAAAAGCCCTGGATATGGAAAAACTACAGCAAGGTGCTACATTCGTCCAGAGTCCTCTGGCACAAGCCCCTCCAATGGCTCCAGGCTCCAGTAGACCCAGATTTACGAGTGAGAGCTTACTATAGAGCTCCTTACTCTCAAATGCCATCTACACCTATGTTCGCATCACCTCGAGCTCCAAACCCAAATCAGTTTTCACGCAACGTGAATAACCCAGGTTAATCACAGTCACGACAAAGACCATTTTCAAACACTGATGTCAGAAAATCGGACACAGATGCACTGGTCCGTAACATCACGTGCAATTTCTGCCAGCGAAAGGGTCATACGTATTCAGATTGCCTTAAGCGCAAGAACACCCCTTTCTGCTCAAACTGCAAAATCTATGGACATGACGTCCGTGATTGCAGAAAAACACAACAAACGCAACAGATTGTTCCTCCACGCCTCTCCAACAGACCCACACAAGATCAACACAACACAAAAAGTCCTCAAGTCATCAACATAAGACTCAAATGCACCTTTTGTGGTCGCCGAGGACACGCAGACGAAGATTGCCGCCAAAAGAATAAATGGGTAGCCCGGAGTCAGGGAAATGACATGCAGTCGACCCAAAGCTCCCCGGCTCGACTTTAAACCCACAACGCAAATCAAAAGGGTCACCTCAAACGCCCAGGTGGTACAAAACCTGCCAGGTCTTTCCGATGACGGCCTATTAGGAAACGATTTCCTATCAAACAATTGCAAAGTTGAAGGCCCAAATAAAACGCTCAAGTTTCCTTGTACGGAAACAAATCCCGAAGAGTTTACTGTGCCCTTGTCATACAAAACGGACAAGCTGTATTCCAGAAAAGCAGTCGAAGTGAGGTCACTTGCAGAAAAGGTGGAACCTAAACAGGTTAAGCTATCTACATGCAGTGTCTCCAAGGCATCTCAAAAGAGTAATGCTGGCTGCCAGGTTCAACAAGAGCCGACGGAATGCGAAAAGAGCTGTCTGGGTGATCAAGAAACCAGCGAAATGAGGCAGCATCCGGTTACTTTAGAGGAACCAATATGCATGCCTGCTAGGTCAAAAATTATCACCACAGTCCCGTTGCGAGTGAAGGAAGAGATGCTCTGTCTATCAAAAGAGATAGGCGATGGAGTCTTCCTGGCCAACAGTTTACTCCCTACTGGGAAAGAAAGTGTGCTAGTTGCCATACTCAACATTAACAATTTGCAAGTAGTCATCAACAGTTTATTATTACAACTGCTCCCTATACATGACTACGCCGTCATCCCAATAGGAGAAGCCACTGATACACAACACGTTCTCAAGCCGAATAAATCGCAAGCGAGTAACACAAACATCAGTGAGCTTCCCAAGGCAGAACAGAAGTCAAACAAGACTTCCTCCTCAAAAATACCTAGATAAAAGTTATTAACGAGGCCCAAGAGCCCTATACAAGACGCGTGTGAGCTCAGTAAGACCCGAGTAGAGGCAACAATGACTCCACCGTCCACGAAAATAAATTTTATTTTTTTATTTTTATTTTATATAAAAATTTTATATGGCCCCATAGGCAAATCATAGATGCGAGCGAGCTCCAGGAGCCGACAAGCAAAATGCAGCTGACTCCTCCATCCAATATACCTAGATGTAAGATAATCACAAGGAGAAGAAGCCCAACAACAGGTGCGTGTGAGCTCAGTAAGACCTATTCTCAGGCAAAGACGACTCCACCACCCAACAAAGTTAGTGTTAAGAAACAGCAGTGGCCCAAGAGCCCCATCAACAGTGCGTGCGAGCTCAGTAAGACCTATCTAAAGGCAAAGTCGACTCCACCACTTAGTAACATTAGTGTTAAGAAACCACCTTGTATTTGAGTCACAAGACTCCTGAATGGTGTTTGTGGGATGCAAGCAAATTTTATTTTGGATCTCCGGCAATAGGTTGGACTTGACTATTTCCAGAAATTCGACGTCTGGCAAAGGGTTTTGCAATTGGTCCCGTAAGTATACCAGGTATTGGTGGTATATGGCAAATGACTCCCCTGCTTTCTGTTTCCTCAACATCAATTGGACTTTGACCTTGAGGTCGTCTTTAGGTACTCCCCATTCAGCTAGAAGAGCTGCTTTTACATATTCCCACGAGGGTGTGGAATTTTGTCTAAGGAGAGAGCAGTACCAATCCATTGCTCGTCCAGAAAGCAGTGCCGAGTAAGTCAGTGCTTCTACTCTGAACACGAATTCGTCGACAGTGAGTCGAGAGCTGTCGCCACTATAGGAGATATTCCATCTGCGGATGGGACTGCCAGAAAGTCGTTGTCCTACGCTTGCCGGGATACGATAAGATGGAGCTGGTGGAGGTTGCATAAAATTCGGTCTAGGCTGACCACTAAGCTGACCAAGAGGTGATGACGGTCTGTTAAACGAATGCCTATGCGTGTCGTTGAAATCGTGCGGCGGTATCGGTTCACCCATAGAAGGAGGTGGCCGTGAAAAATCAACCAGTGGAATTGCAGCTGATATTTGCTGACTAACGCTAGTTGCCAGATCAGCTCGTAAGGTATTTAAGCTCTGCTCAAGGCCTTCGTGAACCAAGTCCTGCAGCTGTATGCGCAGACCAGCCAGCAGGGCTTCAGTCCCTGCTGAGTTCTGTCCAATTCCAGAAGGCAGTGGGCTATTTCGTCGCGAGTTAGAATGGCAAAAGGTCGTGGAATGCGGATTTGACATTCCAGGTGATAGAGATCTTCGGCTGACTGGTGGCATAGTCAATGGGGGTGCTAACTCAAATATCGGTGCGGGCTGATTACGCTCGTTATTGACAGGTTTCGTCTTTGGTTTCTTTGAAACGGCTCCCGTATATTCGGTAAAATCATATTGGGTAAGGTGAAGCCGACAGTTTGGACACTTTGCCTGTTCGCCCATCCACGTGCGCAAACATGCTTTGTGGAACACGTGTCCACACACAGTCGTAACAGGCTTTCGTTCGAATGACCAGTCTCTATCTTGACAGATAGAGCACTGTTCAAGCAACCTATTCACACTGTCTGTCGTGGAAGGGGGTGTTCTCACGGTCCCCATCATGATGCAATCTTTCAATCGTACAGTCAAGATTTCAAAACTATCCCAAGGGTTTGGAAGGAATGTCACGAAGTTCAAAAAAGAACAAAAATCGAATGTTCGAAGAAGACAGCTAAGTCTTCAAAGATCGAGTTACCAGGAAGATCAAGTTAAAATTAAAAAAAAAAAAAAATTCCAAAATTTCGAGCAAACAAAAATTCAAAAATCACCAAAAGTCTGGAGGAATTCTAGTCGTAGTTACCAAAGTTTCAACTATTCTTAAAGAGATACGAAATACCACAGTCGCGCAGTCAAAAAAATATATAAGTGCTAACTGTATTTGAAAAAGATATAAATGCTAACTGTATTTGAAAAACTACAAAAATCTTAGCTCAAACGTTCAAAAACAAAATCCACAAGATAGAATTTCATAACATTTCTCCCTCACTCTCCCGGAGCTAACTCTCCGAACATAAAAGTCTCTAGGCCACTCTCTCTAATCAGGTCAGAAATAGAATGCAAGCAAGCGACGTGAATGTGTGCATGAAAAATGTTTGAGTTCTCACAGAAATCTGGGAAGAGTCGGGTTGGAGAAGCTAGATACTGAAAATGATACTAAAGATTCTTCAGCCAGGCATTTAGCAGTATGCCAACTCCTGATTACTGAAGATCTCCAGCATCACTTCCATCCTCCAACAACTCTTTCCTTCCTCTTCACCTGATCAGGCGCGTATCCAGACTTTCAGCCTGGGGGGGGGGTCACAACGAAAATCACCGAGGGGGAAAAAAGTCGGAAATAGTCGGTTTTAATTTTTTTTTTATCACATTTAAGTTAGATATCACAGAACCGAATTTCGGCTTGATTTCGAAAGCCTGTCGATAATATTATCCATATCAATGTCGATCTTAGAGTGGACACACATTTAGGACTCATATCCAGATTCTCTTTCTCGTGCAGAGATTGTAGAAATAGATGTGACGCAACCGAATCTGTCACGGGTGAAGTAATTGACTGAGAGTGTGAGCTTGCAATTTGAGTCACATTCAAAGGAATAGGAGTAGAAATGCATGATATATCATGACTATATCTTTGGATGGGAGCTTAGCTGATCTTGCTTTCTTCTGAAAAAGTTGCCAATGGTCTTATCAGTCTTCTGCTTTCCATTTTCGCTACTATTTCTACGTCCATCGCTAACTAGTGTAGCAAGTTTATCCTTCTCCTACAAAAGCAACGGCAACTACCGTAGAGGAAAGCGAATGGTTTTTATTTTTATAGTCTTGCCGTAAAAATTGGGAAGAAAAATTGTAGAATATATTTTAGTGGCATCAATCCAACTGATCGTTTTCAGCAACGAATAGTGTATCAAAATTCGAGAGAAAAATGTTTAGTACATTTCTAAGAACAAAATATGCTTGCCAACGGTCATAAATATATTTAGCGACCCAGATCAGCCAAGGCACCTGAATCAACATATCTCTTTGGAATCATTGTCCGCCACCAAGAGTGCATGAAATATCTAAAGAAAAATTTTCAGATCTTTCTAAGAAAACTGAATGCTTGTGCCTTTGTCCGAAAGAGTGAGCCACCAGAATCAATGCACCAATTCCAGTGTTGCCAATAATTTCTTTCTAAAATCGGCTAAATGTATCTAGAAAATCTAAAATCGGCTAAACAGATTTTAAAAATCGCCTAAAAATCGGCAAATTTCATTCTATACAAAATAATGCAAACTCCTCGTATGAACGTAAATGCAAGACCAGCATAAAATTTCTCGCCGATAGTACTATCGAGTGGTGTACTCTTTTCCTGATTCAGAAAACTTTCTCGGGACGTTTTTGTTGCCGAAAAACCCATTTTCATGCACTCGGGTGACATACACCCCAGTTATTACATTTCGCATATATTTTTCCGCTCTTTCTTTCAGAGACATAAGTGCTCTGTTGCGAACTTTTTTCTCATAGGAATTCATTTTCCACGGCGCATCAATTTCGCACAATCACGTGAGGAAAAATCCACTTTTTCAACCAAGAAAGTGGCTCAAAATACATCCGATCGCCAAAGCACACTAACCCGGGGATTACACGAGATAGTACAGCTTGCATGCAAGCCTCCATTCGCGATTTTTAACTTGATAGTAGAATGAAGTTCGGTTTATGCCTTATCATCTTGCATGCAAGTTCATTTGAAAAATGGCATTGAGGCGTAAAGTGTTGCGTATATTGCAAAATTATAGCAATAAAAGAAGTAGCAGAATGATAAAAACCGAAGAAAAAATGACGTGGAAGGTGTTGGTAAATGATATAATGCAAATGATCCCAGAAAATCTTATTTTTCCACAATAATTTATCAAATTCTCTCCAGCATTTCTTTTCCGCAATCTTGAAATCTGTATAATGTCAAATTACTATCCCCTCAGCTGCCATGGTTTTTATCATGCAAGTTCGCTGAAAGCTGAGCTGCCAGCATGCCAGTAGAGGTTAAACGTGCAAGAAGTATGGCAGTGCAGCTTGCATGACCCCTGTGACACCCCCCCCCCCCCCCTGTATTCGCGCCAGCACCTGATAGTCATATCCAGCTAACCTTCCAACTGGGCAGAGCCATGTTGTTATACCTAAAATGGGTTAAAAACGATAATTATAATTAATAATTATCATTTTTAAAAAATTGGAGAATATTTAATTTTCACAAATAGAAATAAGCTAATCATGCTCAAAACATGGTTAGCTTATCTCTCTACAAGGCGAAGAAATTGCCATCAGCAATTTCTTCAAATTCCTTTGCAACAAATAAAAATATTTCCCACAAAATGACTTGGGACAAACAAAAGTGTTAAATATCAACCCAAGTCGTTTTCATAGAAAATAGCCCCACGATAAATCTTACCTTCAGTAAGATTTGTCGTAAATACGATATGTATATACATACATACTTAGTCACATACATATCGGACGCATGAAAATTTTACGTCGGTGAAGACTGAAACGATCAAGTCTTCACCGAAAAAAGCTCTTATCAGCAAATTGTCGCGAGCTGCATACATTGTGACCGCAACAATGTATGCACGATGGCAAGACGATGGTTGGATTTATGAAAATATCAAATTTCAATTTCAACCATCGTTCGTCGCGATAATTCTGGGCATGTTTAAACATGCCCAGCGTAAAACAATTTTCTCAGGATAGGAATGCTAATTAAGCACTTTCCTATCCTGAACAACTAGACTTGCGATTAAAAAGATCCAAGTCGTGTACAGTCAGTTTTTTAGAGTCGGTTGAATTGGGATACTAGCGGACGATTTCGGAGTTTAATAAAAGAGAAAAATTGTGAAGTAAAAAAAGTTCAAGTAATAACAGAGAAATTGTGTAGTAGAAAGTTATTAGTAATAAGAGACAAATTGTGAAGTAAAGAGTTTTAAGATAATCGAGAAGCGTTGCTAAACGAAAAGGGAAGATTATTAGTATTTACTGAAAAGTTGTACAGTGGAAATTTGTTAATAAAGTAAGGTAGCGAAATAAAAAGGAGTTTCACTTCTGAAAACGAAAGAGTTTTGTGAATAAAAGCAGGTCGTGAAATAAACGGTGTGTTGGTAAATAAAAGTACCCAGGATTACAAAGGGGAAAACAGACAAAGGCGAGCTGAGCGCAAAGTGACAGTGAGTACCCGTGTTAAAATTTAATATACATATAGATATATAACAAATTGGCGCAGCCGGTAGGATTGAGGAAGCTTGATCCAGTCAAAAGAATCGTAAAAGCTTGAAAAGCCTTAATCCTTCGAACCTAAGAGGTCCCAGTGACTAAGCCACTTAGGCCAAGTCACCCCCAACACTCGGGTAGATACCATCTCTAGGCGCCTCTGCTCCAGGCGGGCAAGCGTTCACCCCACTTAGTGCACAGGCACCACCGAGGGATAAAAGTGAACAGTCCAAAGAAGGAAGTGGAAAACCATCCAAAACTCCCAGAAGGACGAGCATTAAGCCAGCTGGAAGTAGCCCGACAACCAGCTCGAAGTTCCCGGAATCAAATCAACAACGATCTTGAGTTGAAGAGGAAATCGAAGACGGCTCATAAGCCCCTTTTCAACTAGATCCAGGGGAAGTTAAGACGGCCCAAAGCCCCCCCAGCTGAAAAACAAACCGAAATCAACCGACCAGGATTCAGAGGGAACTCGAAGGCGGTTAAAGAAACCCCCCTCTCAATCACAGCAAAGGGACTTAAGCAGGCAAGGAGCCCCCTTTCACAAAACAGCGCATCATATGCCAGCCGACAACCCTGCTCTACCTCAGCAGGAAACAGACGCAGCAGCGAGAGAAAACTCTCCATCTTTAGCCGACGCGGGATCAACCCCAGGTGCCAATATACAGCACCCCGGTGAAGGTACATTATCTGCTGCAGGAGATAAATCTCCACAGTTATCGCCAACAGGACCTCGACTCAGAAGCGGGACCATTTTGCCAGGTCTTAATAGACAAGTAAGTCTTGACAAATTTTTAAATAAATTGTACGAGAGAGCGCGAGATTCAGGTACGCTAGCCATTACTCAGTGTGATTCACTCAGCAAAAAACTGAGTCAAACCCGCGAAGATAGACTCGCACAAATACAGACACTGAAGGAAACCACAGTTCGGTTCCGTGAGGAACTAAGTAGGCTTGCTGAATCCACGCGCTCCCTCCCTGTAGATAAGGAGAGTACTGAAACTCCAAATTTAGGTTTAGAGAAGAATAAGAGTGTTAGGTTAAGTGAAAGTGCTAATAGTGATAGTGACAGTGACGGTGAAGTAGCTGAACCCACTCCCGAAGAACTGTTGATTGACTGGCTCGAAGAATCCTTCACGGAAATCAGTCCAAAAACAAGCCCAGTTAGTCCACCCAAATTTAAATTTCCAGTCAATAGACTAAACACAATGGTGGACTACGCTGAGTTAGCTAAGCTCACAGCTCAACTCGTCCCCTTATTTTCGGGTGAAAATACCCCACAAATGGGACGTGAGCTACAGACCTTCATCGACTGCTGCAAGCAAACTATGCAGTGCCTTGACGATGAAGAAAAGGTGGCTTTCCTACAGGTTCTCCCCACAAGCTTAAGAGGTGATGCATATCAGCTATTCGCTTCAGACGTCCCTACTTCATTCACTGAGGTAGAGGAACGTTTGAACAGAACATACCTTCCCCGTGAGACTTATCAAGAATTGGTGAATAGATTGATCAACACATGCCAGAACCAATTGCAATCTCTCACTGCTTTTGCTAAAAGGTTGAAGCAGCTGTTGACGATCTGCAATGAGGCTGCGACACAAAAGTATGGAGTTGAGGCAGTCCCGGCTGTGAAGACACAGCTAATGGACTTCGCCAAAAATGCTCTTAAAAGTGGAGTAACTAATCCACATTTGTGTCAATATTTACTCACACAGGGAGAAGGTGATTTGGAAGCCCTAATACAAAAAGCCCTGGATATGGAAAAACTACAGCAAGGTGCTACATTCGTCCAGAGTCCTCTGGCACAAGCCCCTCCAATGGATCCAGGCTCCAGTAGACCCAGATTTACGAGTGAGAGCTTACTATAGAGCTCCTTACTCTCAAATGCCATCTACACCTATGTTCGCATCACCTCGAGCTCCAAACCCAAATTAGTTTCCACGCAACGTGAATAACCCAGGTTAATCACAGTCACGACAGAGACCATTTACAAACACTGATGTCAGAAAATCGGACACAGATGCACTGGTCCGTAACATCACGTGCAATTTCTGCCAGCGAAAGGGTCATACGTATTCAGATTGCCTTAAGCGCAAGAACACCCCTTTCTGCTCAAACTGCAAAATCTATGGACATGACGTCCGTGATTGCAGAAAAACACAACAAACGCAACAGATTGTTCCTCCACGCCTCTCCAACAGACCCACACAAGATCAACACAACACAAAAAGTCCTCAAGTCATCAACATAAGACTCAAATGCTCCTTTTGTGGTCGCCGAGGACACGCAGACGAAGATTGCCGCCAAAAGAAAAAATGGGAAGCCCGGAGTCAGGGAAACGACATGCAGTCGACCCAAAGCTCCTCGGCTCGACTTTAAACCCACAACGCAAATCAAAAGGGTCACCTCAAGCGCCCGAATCCGGTGTCCCTACAGTGAAACTTCCACTGGACATAAGCCTTAACGGCCACACAAAACTAGTAGTGGACACTGGCGCTGAGGTTAGTATTATTAAGAAAAGAGCAATTAAAGACCTCAATATAATTATTTCCAATGACTCATGCACTTTACAGACCCCTTTTGGAACCGGAAAGACATCGGGAAATTGCAACGGCAACTTCAATTTTACAAATAAAATTTCCTGCAAGTCTCAGGTGGTACAAAACCTGCCAGGTCTTTCCGATGACGGACTATTAGGAAACGATTTCCTATCAAACAATTGCAATGTTGAAGGCCCAAATAAAACACTCAAGTTTCCTTGTAGGGAAACAAATCCCGAAGAGTTTACTGTGCCCTTGTCATACAAAACGGACAAGCTGTATTCCAGAAAAGCAGTCGAATTGAGGTCACTTGCAGAAAACATGGAACCTAAACAGGTTAAGCTATCTACATGCAGTGTCTCCAAGGCATCTCAAAAGAGTAATGCTGGCTGCCAGGTTCAACAAGAGCCGACGGAATGCGAAAAGAGCTGTCTGGGTGATCAAGAAACCAGCGAAATGAGGCAGCATCCGGTTACTTTAGAGGAACCAATATGCATACCTGCTAGGTCAAAAATTATCACCACAGTCCCGTTGCGAGTGAAGGAAGAGATGCTCTGTCTATCAAAAGAGATAGGCGATGGAGTCTTCCTACTGTGAAAGAAATAGTGCTAGTTGCCATACTCAACATTAACAATTTCCAAGTAGTCATCAACAGTTTATTATTACAACTGCTCCCTATATATGACTACGCCGTCGTCCCAATAGGAGAAGCCACTGATACACAACACGTTCTCAAGCCGAATAAATCGCAAGCGAGTAACACAAGCATCAGTGAGCTTCCCAAGGCGGAACAGAAGTCAAACAAGACTTCCACCTCAAAAATACCTAGATATAAGTTATTAACGAGGCCCAAGAGCCCTATACAAGACGCGTGTGAGCTCAGTAAGACCCGAGTAGAGGCAACAATGACTCCACCGTCCACGAAAATAAATTTTATTTTTTTATTTTTATTTTATATAAAAATTTTATATGGCCCCATAGGCAAATCATAGATGCGAGCGAGCTCCAGGAGCCGACAAGCAAAATGCAGCTGACTCCTCCATCCAATATACCTAGATGTAAGATAATCACAAGGAGAAGAAGCCCAACAACAGGTGCGTGTGAGCTCAGTAAGACCTATTCTCAGGCAAAGACGACTCCACCACCCAACAAAGTTAGTGTTAAGAAACAGCAGTGGCCCAAGAGCCCCATCAACAGTGCGTGCGAGCTCAGTAAGACCTATCTAAAGGCAAAGTCGACTCCACCACTTAGTAACATTAGTGTTAAGAAACCACCTTGTATTTGAGTCACAAGACTCCTGAATGGTGTTTGTGGGATGCAAGCAAATTTTATTTTGGATCTCCGGCAATAGGTTGGACTTGACTATTTCCAGAAATTCGACGTCTGGCAAAGGGTTTTGCAATTGGTCCCGTAAGTATACCAGGTATTGGTGGTACATGGCAAATGACTCCCCTGCTTTCTGTTTCCTCAGCATCAATTGGACTTTGACCTTGAGGTCGTCTTTAGGTACTCCCCATTCAGCTAGAAGAGCTGCTTTTGCATATTCCCACGAGGGTGTGGAATTTTGTCTCAGGAGAGAGCAGTACCAATCCATTGCTCGTCCAGAAAGCAGTGCCGAGTAAGTCAGTGCTTCTACTCTGAACACGAATTCGTCGACAGTGAGTCGAGAGCTGTCGCCACTATTGGAGATATTCCATCTGCGGATGGGACTGCCAGAAAGTCGTTGTCCTACGCTTGCCGGGATACGATAAGATGGAGCTGGTGGAGGTTGCATAAAATTCGGTCTAGGCTGACCACTAGGCTGACCAAGAGGTGATGACGGTCTGTTAAACGAATGCCTATGCGTGTCGTTGAAATCGTGCGGCGGCATCGGTTCACCCATAGAAGGAGGTGGCCGTGAAAAATCAACCAGTGGAATTGCAGCTGATATTTGCTGACTAACGCTAGTTGCCAGATCAGCTCGTAAGGTATTTAAGCTCTGCTCAAGGCCTTCGCGAACCAAGTCCTGCAGCTGTATGCGCAGACCAGCCAGCAGGGCTTCAGTCCCTGCTGAATTCTGTCCAATGCCAGAAGGCAGTGGGCTATTTCGTCGCGAGTTAGAATGGGAAAAGGTCGTGGAATGCGGATTTGACATTCCAGGTGATAGAGATCTTCGGCTAACTGGTGGCATAGTCAATGGGGGTGCTAACTCAAATATCGGTGCGGGCTGATTACGCTCGTTATTGACAGGTTTCGTCTTTGGTTTCTTTGAAACGGCTCCCGTATATTCGGTAAAATCATATTGGGTAAGGTGAAGCCGACAGTTTGGACACTTTGCCTGTTCGCCTATCCACGTGCGCAAACATGCTTTGTGGAACACGTGTCCACACACAGTCGTAACAGGCTTTCGTTCGAATGACCAGTCTCTATCTTGACAGATAGAGCACTGTTCAAGCAACCTATTCACACTGTCTGTCGTGGAAGGGGGTGTTCTCACGGTCCCCATCATGATGCAATCTTTCAATCGTACAGTCAAGATTTCAAAACTATCCCAAGGGTTTGGAAGGAATGTCACGAAGTTCAAAAAAGAACAAAAATCGAACGTTCGAAGAAGACAGCTAAGTCTTCAAAGATCGAGTTACCAGGAAGATCAAGTTAAAATTAAAAAAAAAAAATCCAAAATTTCGAGCAAACAAAAATTCAAAAATCACCAAAAGTCTGGAGGAATTCTAGTCGTAGTTACCAAAGTTTCAACTATTCTTAAAGAGATACGAAATTTCAAGACTGTGAGTACTCTAACCTCAGAATTCACTACGGGTAATACCACAGTCGCGCAGTCAAAAAAATATATAACTGCTAACTGTATTTGAAAAAGATATAAATGCTAACTGTATTTGAAAAACTACAAAAATCTTAGCTCAAACGTTCAAAAAACAAAAATCCACAAAATAGAATTTCATAACATTTCTCCCTCACTCTCCCGGAGCTAACTCTCCAAACATAAAGTCTCTAGGCCACTCTCTCTAATCAGGTCAGAAATAGAATGCAAGCAAGCGACGTGAATGTGTGCATGAAAAATGTTTGAGTTCTCACAAAAATCTGGGAAGAGTCGGGTTGGAGAAGCTAGAGACTGAAAATGATACTAGAGATTCTTCAGCCAGGCATTTAGCAGTATGCCAACTCCTGATTGCTGAAGATCTCCAGCATCACTTCCATCCTCCAACAACTCTTTCCTTCCTCTTCACCTGATCAGGCGCGTATCCAGACTTTCAGCCTGGGGGGGTCACAACGAAAATCACCGAGGGGGAAAAAAGTCGGAAATAGTCACTTTTAATTTTTTTTATCATATTTAAGTTAGATATCACAGAACCGAATTTCGGCTTGATTTCGAAAGCCTGTCGATAATATTATCCATATCAATGTCGATCTCAGAGTGGACACACATTTAGGACTCATATCCAGATTCTCTTTCTCGTGCAGAGATTGTAGAAATAGATGTGACGCAACCGATTCTGTCACGGGTGAAGTAATTGACTGAGAGTGTGAGCTTGCAATTTGAGTCACATTCAAAGGAATAGGAGTAGAAATGCATGATATGTTATGTCTATATCTTTGGATGGGAGCTTAGCTGATCTTGCTTTCTTCTGAAAAAGTTGCCAATGGTCTTATCAGTCTTCTGCTTTCCATTTTCGCTACTATTTCTACGTCCATCGCTAACTAGTGTAGCAAGTTTATCCTTCTCCTACAAAAGCAACGGCAACTACCGTAGAGGAAAGCGAATGGTTTTTATTTTTATAGTCTTGCCGTAAAAATTGGGAAGAAAAATTGTAGAATCAATTTTAGTGGCATCAATCCAACTGATCGTTTTCAGCAACGAATAGTGTATCAAAATTCGACAGAAAAATGTTTAGTAAATTTCTAAGAGCAAAATATGCTTGCCAACGGTCATAAATATATTTAGCGACCCAGATCAGCCAAAGCACCTGAATCAACATAACTCTTTGGAATCATTGTTCGCCACCAAGAGTGCATGAAATATCTAAAGAAAAATTTTCAGATCTTTCTAAGAAAATTGAATGCTTGTGCCTTTGTCCGAAAGAGTGAGCCACCAGAATCAATGCACCAATTCCAGTGTTGCCAATAATTTCTTTCTAAAATCGGCTAAATGTATCTAGAAAATCTAAAATCGGCTAAACAGATTTTAAAAATCGGCTAAAAATCGGCAAATGTCATTCTATACAAAATAATGCAAACTCCTCGTATGAACGTAAATGCAAGACCAGCATAAAATTTCTCGCCGATAGTACTATCGAGTGGTGTATTCTTTTCCTGATTCAGAAAACTTTCTCGGGACGTTTTTGTTGCCGAAAAACCCATTTTCATGCACTCGGGTGACATACACCCCAGTTATTACATTTCGCATATATTTTTCCGCTCTTTCTTTCAGAGACATAAGTGCTCTGTTGCGAACTTTTTTCTCATTGGAATTCATTTTCCACGACGCATCAATTTCGCACAATCACGTGAGGAAAAATCCACTTTATCAACCAATAAAGTGGCTCAAAATACACCCGATCGCCAAAGCACACTAAGCCGGGGATTACACGAGATAGTACAGCTTGCATGCAAGCCTCCATTCGCGATTTTTAACTTGATAGTAGAATGAAGTTCGGTTTATGCCTTATCATCTTGCATGCAAGTTCATTTGAAAAATGGCATTGAGGCGTAAATTCTTGCGTATATTGCAAAATTATAGCAATAAAAGAAGTAGCAGAATGATAAAAACCGAAGAAAAAATGACGTGGAAGGTGTTGGTAAATGATATAATGCAAATGATCCCAGAAAATCTTATTTTTCCACAATAATTTATCAAATTCTCTCCAGCATTTCTTTTCCGCAATCTTGAAATCTGTATAATGTCAAATTACTATCCCCCCAGCTGCAATGGTTTTTCATCATGCAAGTTCGCTGAAAGCTGAGCTGCCAGCATGGCAGTAGAGGTTAAACGTGCAAGAAGTATGGCAGTGCAGCTTGTATGACCCCTGTGATACCCCCCCCCCCCTGTATACGCGCCAGCACCTGATAGTCATATCCAGCTAACCTTACAACTGGGCAGAGCCATGTTGTATACCTAAAATGGGTTAAAAACGATAATTATAATTAATAATTATCATTTTAAAAAAATTGGAGAATATTTAATTTTCACAAATAGAAATAAGCTAATCATGCTCAAAACATGGTTAGCTTATCTCTATACAAGGCGAAGAAATTGCCATCAGCAATTTCTTCAAATTCCTTTGCAACAATTAAAAATATTTCCCACAAAATGACTTAGGACAAACAAAAGTGTTAAATATCAACCCAAGTCGTTTTCATAGAAAATAGCCCCACGATAAATCTTACCTTCAGTAAGATTTGTCGTAAATACGATATGTATATACATACATACATACATATCGGACGCATAAAAATTTTACGTCGGTGAAGACTGAAACGATCAAGTCTTCACCGAAAAAAGCTCTTATCAGTAAATTGTCGCGAGCTGCATACATTGTGACCGCAACAATGTATGCACGATGGCAAGACGGCGATGGTTGGATTTATGAAAATATCAAATTTCAATTTCAACCATCGTTCGTCGCGATAGTTCTGGGCATGTTTAAACATGTCCAGCGTAAAACAATTTTCTCAGGATAGGAATGCTAATTAAGCACTTTCCTATCATGAACAACTAGACTTGCGATTAAAAAGATCCAAGTCGAGTACAGTCAGTTTTTTAGAGTCGGTTGAATTGGGATACTAGCGGGCGATTTCGGAGTTTAATAAAAGAGAAAAATTGTGAAGTAAAAAAAAGTTCAAGTAATAACAGAGAAATTGTGTAGTAGAAAGTTATTAGTAATAAGAGACAAATTGTGAAGTAAAGAGTTTTAAGATAATCGAGAAGCGTTGCTAAACGAAAAGGGAAGATTATTAGTTTTTACTGAAAAGTTGTACAGTGGAAATTTGTTAATAAAGTAAGGTAGCGAAATAAAAAGGAGTTTCACTTCTGAAAAGGAAAGAGTTTTGTGAATAAAAGCAGGTCGTGAAATAAACGGTGTGTTGGTAAATAAAAGTACCCAGGATTACAAAGGGGAAAACAGACAAAGGCGAGCTGAGCGCAAAGTGACAGTGAGTACCCGTGTTAAAATTTAATATACATATAGATATATAACAAATTGGCGCAGCCGGTAGGATTGAGGAAGCTTGATCCAGTCAAAAGGATCGTAAAAGCTTGAAAAGCCTTAATCCTTCGAACCTAAGAGGTCCCAGTGACTAAGCCACTTAGGCCAAGTCACCCCCAACACTCGGGTAGATACCATCTCTAGGCGCCTCTGCTCCAGGCGGGCAAGCGTTCACCCCACTTAGTGCACAGGCACCACCGAGGGATAAAAGTGAACAGTCCAAAGAAGGAAGTGGAAAACCATCCAAAACTCCCAGAAGGACGAGCATTAAGCCAGCTGGAAGTAGCCCGACAACCAGCTCGAAGTTCCGGAATCAAATCAACAACGATCTTGAGTTGAAGAGGAAATCGAAGACGGCTCATAAGCCCCCTTTTCAACTAGATCCAGGGGAAGTTAAGATGGCCAAAAAGCCCCCCCCAGCTGCAAAACAAACCGAAATCAACCGACCAGGATTCAGAGGGAACTCGAAGGCGGTTAAAGAAACCCCCCTCTCAATCACAGCAAAGGGACTTAAGCAGGCAAGGAGCCCCCTTTCACAAAACAGCGCATCATATGCCAGCCGACAATCCTTCTCTACCTCAGCAGAAAACAGACGCAGCAGCGAGAGAAAACTCTCCATCTTTAGCCGACGCGGGATCAACCCCAGGTGCCAATACACAGCACCCCGGTGAAGGTAAATCATCTGCTGCAGGAGATAAATCTCTACAGTTATCGCCAACAGGACCTCGACTCAGAAGCGGGACCATTTTGCCAGGTCTTAATAGACAAGTAAGTCTTGACAAATTTTTAAATAAATTGTACGAGAGAGCGCGAGATTCAGGTACGCTAGCCATTACTCAGTGTGATTCACTCAGCAAAAAACTGAGTCAAACCCGCGAAGATAGACTCGCACAAATACAGACACTGAAGGAAAACACAGTTCGGTTCCGTGAGGAACTAAGTAGGCTTGCTGAATCCACGCGCTCCCTCCCTGTAGATAAGGAGAGTACTGAAACTCCAAATTTAGGTTTAGAGAAGAATAAGAGTGTTAGGTTAAGTGAAAGTGCTAATAGTGATAGTGACAGTGACGGTGAAGTAGCTGAACCCACTCCCGAAGAACTGTTGATTGACTGGCTCGAAGAATCCTTCACGGAAATCAGTCCAAAAACAAGCCCAGTTAGTCCACCCAAATTTAAATTTCCAGTCAATAGACTAAACACAATGGTGGACTACGCTGAGTTAGCTAAGCTCACAGCTCAACTCGTCCCCTTATTTTCGGGTGAAAATACCCCACAAATGGGACGTGAGCTACAGACCTTCATCGGCTGCTGCAAGCAAACTATGCAGTGCCTTGACGATGAAGAAAAGGTGGCTTTCCTACAGGTTCTCCCCACAAGCTTAAGAGGTGATGCATATCAGCTATTCGCTTCAGACGTCCCTACTTCATTCACTGAGGTAGAGGAACGTTTGAACAGAACATACCTTCCCCGTGAGACTTATCAGGAATTGGTGAATAGATTGATCACCACATGCCAGAACCAATTGCAATCTCTCACTGCTTTTGCTAAAAGGTTGAAGCAGCTGTTGACGATCTGCAATGAGGCTGCGACACAAAAGTATGGAGTTGAGGCAGTCCCGGCTGTGAAGACACAGCTAATTGACTTCGCCAAAAATGCTCTTAAAAGTGGAGTAACTAATCCACATTTGTGTCAATATTTACTCACACAGGGAGAAGGTGATTTGGAAGCCCTAATACAAAAAGCCCTGGATATGGAAAAACTACAGCAAGGTGCTACATTCGTCCAGAGTCCTCTGGCACAAGCCCCTCCAATGGCTCCAGTAGGCCCAGATTTACGAGTGAGAGCTTACTATAGAGCTCCTTACTATCAAATGCCATCTACACCTATGTTCGCATCACCTCGAGCTCCAAACCCAAATCAGTTTTCACGCAACGTGAATAACCCAGGTTAATCACAGTCACGACAAAGACCATTTACAAACACTGATGTCAGAAAATCGGACACAGATGCACTGGTCCGTAACATCACGTGCAATTTCTGCCAGCGAAAGGGTCATACGTATTCAGATTGCCTTAAGCTCAAGAACACCCCTTTCTGCTCAAACTGCAAAATCTATGGACATGACGTCCGTGATTGCAGAAAAACACAACAAACGCAACAGATTGTTCCTCCACGCCTCTCCAACAGACCCACACAAAATCAACACAACACAAAAAGTCCTCAAGTCTTCAACATAAGACTCAAATGCACCTTTTGTGGTCGCCGAGGACACGCAGACGAAGATTGCCGCCAAAAGAAAAAATGGGAAGCCCGGAGTCAGAGAAACGACATGCAGTCGACCCAAAGCTCCCCGGCTCGACTTTAAACCCACAACGCAAATCAAAAGGGTCACCTCAAACGCCCGAATCCGGTGTCCCTACAGTGAAACTTCCACTGGACATAAGCCTTAACGGCCATACAAAACTAGTAGTGGACACTGGCGCTGAGGTTAGTATTATTAAGAAAAGAGCAATTAAAGACCTCAATATAATTAATTCCAATGACTCATGCACTTTACAGACCCCTTTTGGAACCGGAAAGACATTGGGAAATTGCAACGGCAACTTCAATTTTAAAAATAAAATTCCCTGCAAGTTTCAGGCGGTACAAAACCTGCCAGGTCTTTCCGATGACGGCCTATTAGGAAACGATTTCCTATCAAACAATTGCAATGTTGAAGGCCCAAATAAAACACTCAAGTTTCCTTGTAGGGAAACAAATCCCGAAGAGTTTACTGTGCCCTTGTCATGCAAAACGGACAAGCTGTATTCCAGAAAAGCAGTCGAAGTGAGGTCACTTGCAGAAAAGATGGAACCTAAACAGGTTAAGCTATCTACATGCAGAGTCTCCAAGGCATCTCAAAAGAGTAATGCTGGCTGCCAGGTTCAACAAGAGCCGACGGAATGCGAAAAGAGCTGTCTGGGTGATCAAGAAACCAGCGAAATGAGGCAGCATCCGGTTATTTTAGAGGAACCAATATGCATACCTGCTAGGTCAAAAATTATCACCACAGTCCCGTTGCGAGTGAAGGAAGAGATGCTCTGTCTATCAAAAGAGATAGGCGATGGAGTCTTCCTGGCCAACAGTTTACTCCCTACTGGGAAAGAAAGAGTGCTAGTTGCCATATTCAACATTAACAATTTCCAAGTAGTCATCAACAGTTTATTATTACAACTGCTCCCTATACATGACTACGCCGTCATCCCAATAGGAGAAGCCACTGATACACAACACGTTCTCAAGCCGAATAAATCGCAAGCGAGTAACACAAACATTAGTAAGCTTCCCAAGGCGGAACAGAAGTCAAACAAGACTTCCACCTCAAAAATACCTAGATATAAGTTACTAACGAGGCCCAAGAGCCCTATACAAGACGCGTGTGAGCTCAGTAAGACCCGAGTAGAGGCAACAATGACTCCACCGTCCACGAAAATAAGTTACAAAAATTTTATATGGCCCCATATCCAAATCATAGATGCGAGCGAGCTCCAGGAGCCGACAAGCAAAATGCAGCTGACTCCTCCATCCAATATACCTAGATGTAAGATAATCACAAGGAGAAGAAGCCCAACAACAGGTGCGTGTGAGCTCAATAAGACCTATTCTCAGGCAAAGACGACTCCACCACCCAACAAAGTTAGTGTTAAGAAACAGCAGTGGCCCAAGAGCCCCATCAACAGTGCGTGCGAGCTCAGTAAGACCTATCTAAAGGCAAAGTCGACTCCACCACTTAGTAACATTAGTGTTAAGAAACCACCTTGTATTTGAGTCACAAGACTTCTGAATGGTGTTTGTGGGATGCAAGCAAATTTTATTTTGGATCTCCGGCAATAGGTTGGACTTGACTATTTCCAGAAATTCCACGTCTGGCAAAGGGTTTTGCAATTGGTCCCGTAAGTATACCAGGTATTGGTGGTACATGGCAAATGACTCCCCTGCTTTCTGTTTCCTCAGCATCAATTGGACTTTGACCTTGAGGTCGTCTTTAGGTACTCCCCATTCAGCTAGAAGAGCTGCTTTTACATATTCCCACGAGGGTGTGGAATTTTGTCTCAGGAGAGAGCAGTACCAATCCATTGCACGTCCAGAAAGCAGTGCCGAGTAAGTCAGTGCTTCTACTCTGAACACGAATTCGTCGACAGTGAGTCGAGAGCTGTCGCCACTATTGGAGATATTCCATCTGCGGATGGGACTGCCAGAAAGTCGTTGTCCTACGCTTGCCGGGATACGATAAGATGGAGCTGGTGGAGGTTGCATAAAATTCGGTCTAGGCTGACCACTAGGCTGACCAAGAGGTGATGACGGTCTGTTAAACGAATGCCTATGCGTGTCGTTGAAATCGTGCGGCGGCATCGGTTCACCCATAGAAGGAGGTGGCCGTGAAAAATCAACCAGTGGAATTGCAGCTGATATTTGCTGACTAACGCTAGTTGCCAGATCAGCTCGTAAGGTATTTAAGCTCTGCTCAAGGCCTTCGCGAACCAAGTCCTGCAGCTGTATGCGCAGACCAGCCAGCAGGGCTTCAGTCCCTGCTGAGTTCTGTCCAATGCCAGAAGGCAGTGGGCTATTTCGTCGCGAGTTAGAATGAGAAAGGTCGTGGAATGCGGATTTGACATTCCAGGTGATAGAGATCTTCGGCTAACTGGTGGCATAGTCAATGGGGGTGCTAACTCAAATATCGGTGCGGGCTGATTACGCTCGTTATTGACAGGTTTCGTCTTTCGTTTCTTTGAAACGGCTCCCGTATATTCGGTAAAATCATATTGAGTAAGGTGAAGCCGACAGTTTTGACACTTTGCCTGTTCGCCTATCCACGTGCGCAAACATGCTGTGTGGAACACGTGTCCACACACAGTCGTAACAGGCTTTCGTTCGAATGACCAGTCTCTATCTTGACAGATAGAGCACTGTTCAAGCAACCTATTCACACTGTCTGTCGTGGAAGGGGGTGTTCTCACGGTCCCCATCATGATGCAATCTTTCAATCGTACAGTCAAGATTTCAAAACTATCCCAAGGGTTTGGAAGGAATGTCACGAAGTTCAAAAAAGAACAAAAATCGAATGTTCGAAGAAGACAGCTAAGTCTTCAAAGATCGAGTTACCAGGAAGATCAAGTTAAAATTAAAAAAAAAAAAATTCCAAAATTTCGAGCAAACAAAAATTCAAAAATCACCAAAAGTCTGGAGGAATTCTAGTCGTAGTTACCAAAGTTTCAACTATTCTTAAAGAGATACGAAATTTCAAGACTGTGAGTACTCTAACCTCAGAATTCACTACGGGTAATACCACAGTCGCGCAGTCAAAAAAATATATAAGTGCTAACTGTATTTGAAAAAGATATAAATGCTAACTGTATTTGAAAAACTACAAAAATCTTAGCTCAAACGTTCAAAAAAAACATCCACAAGATAGAATTTCATAACATTTCTCCCTCACTCTCCCGGAGCTAAGTCTTCAAACATAAAAGTCTCTAGGCCACTCTCTCTAATCAGGTCAGAAATAGAATGCAAGCAAGCGACGTGAATGTGTGCATGAAAAATGTTTGAGTTCTCACAGAAATCTGGGAAGAGTCGGGTTGGAGAAGCTAGATACTGAAAATGATACTAGAGATTCTTCAGCCAGGCATTTAGCAGTATGCCAACTCCTGATTGCTGAAGATCTCCAGCATCACTTCCATCCTCCAACAACTCTTTCCTTCCTCTTCACCTGATCAGGCGCGTATCCAGACTTTCAGCCTGGGGGCGTCACAACGAAAATCACCGAGGGGGAAAAAAGTCGGAAATAGTCGCTTTTAATTTTTTTTTATCACATTTAAGTTAGATATCACAGAACCGAATTTCGGCTTGATTTCGAAAGCCTGTCGATAATATTATCCATATCAATGTCGATCTCAGAGTGGACACACATTTAGGACTCATATCCAGATTCTCTTTCTCGTGCAGAGATTGTAGAAATAGATGTGACGCAACCGATTCTGTCACGGGTGAAGTAATTGACTGAGAGTGTGAGCTTGCAATTTGAGTCACATTCAAAGGAATAGGAGTAGAAATGCATGATATGTCATGACTATATCTTTGGATGGGAGCTTAGCTGATCTTGCTTTCTTCTGAAAAAGTTGCCAATGGTCTTATCAGTCTTCTGCTTTCCATTTTCGCTACTATTTCTACGTACATCGCTAACTAGTGTAGCAAGTTTATCCTTCTCCTACAAAAGCAACGGCAACTACCGTAGAGGAAAGCGAATGGTTTTTATTTTTATAGTCTTGCCGTAAAAATTGGGAAGAAAAATTGTAGAATCAATTTTAGTGGCAGCAATCCAACTGATCGTTTTCAGCAACGAATAGTGTATCAAAATTCGACAGAAAAATGTTTTGTAAATTTCTAAGAACAAAATATGCTTGCCAACGGTCATAAATATATTTAGCGACCCAGATCAGCCAAGGCACCTGAATCAACATAACTCTTTGGAATCATTGTCCGCTACCAAGAGTGCATGAAAAATCTAAAGAAAAATTTTCAGATCTTCGGCTAAATGTATCTAGAAAATCTAAGATCGGCTAAACAGATTTTAAAAATCGGCTAAAAATCGGCAAATTTCATTCTATACAAAATAATGCAAACTCCTCGTATGAACGTAAATGCACAACCAGCATAAAAGTTCTCGCCGATAGTACTATCGAGTGGTGTATTCTTTTCCTGATTCAGAAAACTTTCTCGGGACGTTTTTGTTGCCGAAAAACCCATTTTCATGCACTCGGGTGACATACACCCCAGTTATTACATTTCGCATATATTTTTCCGCTCTTTCTTTCAGAGACATAAGTGCTCTGTTGCGAACTTTTTTCTCATAGGAAGTCATTTTCCACGACGCATCAATTTCGCACAATCACGCGAGGAAAAAATCCACCTTTTTAACCAAGAAAGTGGCTCAAAATACATCCGATCGCCAAAGCACACTAAGCCGGGGATTACACGAGATAGTACAGCTTGCATGCAAGCCTCCATTCGCGATTTTTAACTTGATAGTAGAATGAAGTTCGGTTTATGCCTTATCATCTTGCATGCAAGTTCATTTGAAAAATGGCATTGAGGCGTAAAGTCTTGCGTATATTGCAAAATTATAGCAATAAAAGAAGTAGCAGAATGATAAAAACCCAAGAAAAAATGACGTGGAAGGTGTTGGTAAATGATATAATGCAACTGATCCCGAAGAGTTTACTGTGCCCTTGTCATGCAAAACGGACAAGCTGCATTCCAGAAAAGCAGTCGAAGTGAGGTCACTTGCAGAAAAGATGGAACCTAAATAGGTTAAGATATCTACATGCAGTGTCTCCAAGGCATCTCAAAAGAGTAATGCTGGCTGCCAGGTTCAACAAGAGCCGACGGAATGCGAAAAGAGCTGTCTGGGTGATCAAGAAACCAGCGAAATGAGGCAGCATCCGGTTACTTTAGAGGAACCAATATGCATACCTGCTAGGTCAAAAATTATCACCACAGTCCCGTTGCGAGTGAAGGAAGAGATGCTCTGTCTATCAAAAGAGATAGGCGATGGAGTCTTCCTGGCCAACAGTTTACTCCCTACTGGGAAAGAAAGAGTGCTAGTTGCCATACTCAACATTAACAATTTCCAAGTAG
Source organism: Dioctria linearis (assembly GCA_963930735.1). Taxonomy (NCBI): domain Eukaryota; kingdom Metazoa; phylum Arthropoda; class Insecta; order Diptera; family Asilidae; genus Dioctria; species Dioctria linearis. Next base: position 27,530 of record CAWVNZ010002767.1, on the reverse strand, counting down.
TCATCAACAGTTTATTATTACAAATGCTCCCTATACATGACAACGCCGTCATCCCAATAGGAGAAGCCACCGATACACAACACGTTCTGAAGCCGAATAAATCGCAAGCGAGTTACACAAACATCAGTGAGCTTCCCAAGGCGGAACAGAAGTCAAACAAGACTTCCTCCTCAAAAATACCTAGATATAAGTTACCAACGAGGCCCAAGAGCCCTATACAAGACGCGTGTGAGCTCAGTAAGACCCGAGTAGAGGCAACAATGACTCCACCGTCCACGAAAATAAGTTATAAAAATTTTATTTGGCCCCATAGCCAAATCAGAGATGCGAGCGAGCTCCAGGAGCCGACAAGCAAAATGCAGCTGACTCCTCCATCCAATATACCTAGATGTAAGATAATCACAAGGAGAAGAAGACCAACAACAGGTACGTGTGAGCTCAGTAAGACCTATTCTCAGGCAAAGACGACTCCACCACCCAACAAAGTTAGTGTTAAGAAACAGCAGTGGCCCAAGAGCCCCATCAACAGTGCGTCCGAGCTCAGTAAGACCTATCTAAAGGCAAAGTCGACTCCACCACTTAGTAACATTAGTGTTAAAAAACCACCTTGGCCCAAGAGCCCCATCAACAGTGCGTGCGAGCTCAGTAAGACCTATTTAAAGGCAAAGTCGACTCCACCACTCAATAAAATTAGTATTAAGAATAAAAACCGGTCCATGAGCCCTGTAAAAGACGCATGCGAGATCCGTAAGACCTCTTTGAAGGCAAAGTTGGCTCCACCGTCAAATAGTATTAAGAAAACCAATTTTTCAAGGCCCATAAGCCAAAATACGAATGCGTGCGAGTACTTGGACCAATGTTAAGTACCCATAAAACACGGTACTCCACCAATACGAGAGCAGGAAGCACACACCCTGCCAATTAGCAAAGTAAGTGAAAGCAAGTATAAAAAGGTACAACAACCCAAAACTATAGCAAGCTTTTCGGAAAACACAGCTATCTTACAACACGTAAGATACGTATTTCCGGATCAGGAAGATCCCACACATACTCCGCGAGTCAACAGGCTAGACCAAGAGCTCAGCCTAGACCCACATCTAAATGCGGAAGAAAAAGCTTCGATATCCGAACTCTGTTATGAGTAGAATGATATCTTTTACCTTAAAGGTGATAAGCTTACATATACAAACGCTATCACCCATAACATTCTATTAATACAAGATCAGGCCCCAATAAACCAAAAGGCCTATCGATTACCAGAAACCCAGAGACAAGTAATCAACGAGCAATTAAGAGAAATGCTAGACAACGGGATAGTCCAAACTAGCAAAAGCCATTGGAATTCACCCTTATTAGTAGTCCCCAAAAAGGCGGGACCCGATGGTGAAAAAAGGTGGCGCGTCGTTGTCGATTTTCGTAAATTAAACGAAAAGACAATTGGCGATGCATTTCCGCTACCGCGAATCGAAGATATTCTTGACCAACTAGGTCATGCCAGGTACTTTACCACTCTCGATTTGGCTAACGGCTGTCACCAAGTCTTAGTCGACAAAAAGGATCGACATAAGCCCGCTTTTAGCACAAATTACGGGCACTACGAATTTAAGCGTATGCCATTCGGACTCAAAGGAGCTCCCGCTACATTCCAACGCCTCATGAAGTTCGTTCTGACAGGCCTACAAGGCCTCGAATGTTTCGTTTATCTTGACGACATCGTCATTTACGGGAAAAACCTAAATGACCACAATGATAAACTTCGCAAAGTCTTCAATAAATTGAGAGAGAACAACCTCAAACTGCAGCCAGAGAATTGCCAGTTCTTGAGACGAGAAGTTCTTTATCTAGGGCACAAATGCTCTAGCGAAGGTGCATTACCAGACCCCAGCAAAACGGCCTGCATCCAAAAATTCCCTGTTCCTAGAACAGTTAGGCAAGTTCAGTCCTTTTTAGGACTTGCCAATTACTATAGGAAGTTCATTCCGGACTTCTCAAAAATCGTTCGTCCAATGACGAATTTACTCCGCAAGGACGTAAAATTCACTTGGACCGAGAAATGCCAAGAAGCATTCCAAAGCATTAAACATGCTCTAATTTCCCCACCACTCTTAATCTATCCAGATTTTTCTAAACCATTCAATCTTACAACGGACGCCAGCAACGAAGCATTAGGCGCTTTGCTTTCCCAAGGAGAAGTGGGAAAAGACCAGCCTATCGCCTATGCAAGCCGAACGCTAAACAAAGCCGAGAAAAACTACTCCACTATTGAAAGGAGTTATTGGCTATAGTCTGGGCAACTAGAAATTTCCGATGCTACCTCCAAGGCAGGAAATTTACGGTCTATACTGACCACAAGCCTGTCAAAGAAGTCTTTAATGTTAAAGACCCGACTTCCCGTTTGGTGAGATTTCACCACAAATTGTCAGAATTCGATTATACCATCGAATACAAACCAGGGAAGTATAATACCAATGCGGATGCATTAAGCCGCATTCCACAAGTATTAAACGAAGACATACCTTAACGGTACAAGCCCAAGTCCACCATACTATGGACTCTGATGTGGAGGAAAATAATCCCCCAAATAGAAAGAAACCCAAGGAACCCGCTCATTGCTTCACCGTGACCAGAGCTCAAAGACAGAGAGCCCAAGAGGCCAATACTAGCTCCAGCGCTGAAATACAGCCCACAGCAGCGGAAGATAAAGAAAATGAACCCCCAGAGGCGGAAATACAACCCCGTGCTACGCTTGAACATGAAATAAGTCCAGTCAAGGCACCTGAAATAATCACGAGCCCCAAGGAAGTTCAAACAATCCTAAAGGATTATCATGACTCTCCTTTCGGCGGCCATCAGGGTGTCATTAAGTCTTATAAAAGAATTAGACGCAAGTATTGATGGAGACACATGCTTAGCGATATAAAAAAGTACATAAAAAAATGCCCTAAATGCCAAACAATGAAAGCATCTCCACAATTCAGGATGCCAATGCTAATAACGGACATCTCAGAACAACCTTTCGACAAGGTTTACCTTGATATAGTAGGTCCACTAGAAGAGACCATATCAGGTAACAAATATATCTTAACTTTTCAAGATAACCTTACCAAATTTGTCGATTGGTATGCCATAACTAACGGAGAAGCAGTAACGGTGGCGCAAATCTTTTTCAATGAGATTGTCACGCGCTATCGCATTCCAAAGAGAATAGTCACCGATCAGGGAACTAATTTCCTGAGTGAGCTATTCAAAAAGGTCTGCAAACTCCTAAAGGTAAAGAAGTTACAGACTTCCGCATACCATCCACAATCTAATGGAGCACTAGAGCGTGCCCATAGACCTCTAATCGAATATCTGCGTACAATCGTAGACGAAAATCCCAAAACATTGGAACAATTCCTACGAACCGCTGCATTCGTGTACAATAACAGTGTACACGAGGGTACTAAATTAACCCCGATGGATTGCCTTTACGGCTTCACAGCGGATGTCCTAACTAATTTAAAACGGGAACCTGAAAGTTATTACCATATGCTCAAATACAGACTCCAAAAATCGTATGCCACGGCTCGTAAAAATCTCTTAGCCAGTAAACAACGCTCAAAGGCATATTACGACAAAACAGTCAGGCCTCTCACTTTCCACATAGGAGACAAGGTCCTCCTCAAAAGTAAAAGCCGCAAACACAAACTGTCTCAAATCTGGGTTGGCCAATATCTGGTAATCAATGTACCCAGTCCAACAAACACTACCATAAAAATAGGCAAGCGGTAGGTTGTCGTACACAACAACCGTTTGAAGCCCTATTATGAGTAGGATACTGGTACATATATCTTTAGAAAATAAGCTTCCATCATACAAAATTCTACAATTAAATTAAGTGCTATTAGAATTACCACAAAATCTGCCAGTATGACTAATTGACTAACGAAGCCTATCCTTCATTTTCTACAGAACATGAAGCACATATTGGTGTTAATATGCTGTTTCCATCTGGCAATGGGACAAATACAAACGGATTCCTACACAATAAGTCCCCTGAACAATACAGGAATACTGTATGAGGACTTAGGAAAATTACAAGTCTACCACAGTACCTGGAATATACTAACGGAGATCAATCTAATGGAACTGGACAACCAAACGCTTATGGCAGAACAGGCGGAACACTTAGTTCACCGACTATGTTCAAATCGCTCTCAAACGGATGAGCTATGCCTGGTTCAACAAAAACACGTTCATTCTCTCTTGGAAAATATCAGGAGAAGAACAAGTGTCATTCGAGAAGTGGTCCCAAAATCAAGATCAACAAGATCTATCTTCGATGGAATATGGAATGCAATGCACTACCTATTCGGGACCATGGACAGCACTAATGAACAAGAGGTATACAGTCGACTCGAGGAGCTCGAAACAAACTCAAAAGCACTAGCCAACCTGGAAAGACAGCAGATCAGTGTAGTCAAAACTACACTACAGCAAATCCAAAAGCCATTAACATCTCTGCAGGAAAGACAACGTCAAATAAATCTCCTGGTAAATAGAATGCAAAACATAACAGATGAATTACTGATGAGACAATTAAGGCAGGAAATAATTTCAAGCCTGACCTTACAAATTGTCGAGATTGAGTACAGGCAGCAAGCCTTACTCGACATAATAATATCCAGTAAAAATCACCAATTGCATCCGCTAGTGGTGTCTCCCAAAAGTTTATTACAGATACACCACAAGTCCCACGCTACTTGCCCAGATGAACAAAATTGTCTCTCCCTGTTATATCAGACAGCGGAAACGAAGGCTCGTCTAGTCCAAGACAACTTAGTCATTCGAATACAACTTCCGATTTTCAATCTACCACAAATGAAGTTGTTTAGAGTACATAGTTTTCCAATACACGTAAACAAAAAACAATCATTGGTACCCGATATACAGTACTCGCACGTAGCGCACCAGGTACAGACACAGGATATCCTATTATTAAAAACCCAAGATCTTAAAAGCTTTAAAAAGATCACGCAATATTCCAAAGAGGACACGTATATCGCTAAGCTAGGCATTGTCCAAAGAGTGCATAGTGAAGCTGCTCTTTAACCCATTAAAAGAAGAGCCACAGTGCCAATTCAGAGCACAAATACCTCCCAGAGACCTCTACTTATTAAACTAAGTAAACCGAATTCTTGGATATTTTCGTTGATAGAACCAACAATTGTACACCTTCAGTGTACCCAACAATTCCTAACTTCAAAAATAGAAGGCCAAGGAATAATTACTATCAACCATCTCTGTCAATTACAAGTAGGATCCCAAATCCTACACTATGAGGCAGAGAATATCCAGCCATTGAGTCTCAAACAACCCAACTTCTTTCCGGACATAGCTCCATTAGAGCAAATAGTAGATAAATACCTCAATAAAACCAAACAAAAGGTACAGTCTGACAAAATACAAACAGAACTATACTCAGGAGTTGACACTAATAACATCATCCTAGAAGGTACCCAGTCAGTAAAAGAACTGGACGAAAAATTAAAAAAAATAGTTCCTCATATCAGTATCCTTAACTGGTGTTGTCATCACATGTATGGTACTGTACCTGGTCGCCAAATGGCTAGTCCCATTCATTAAAAACTATCGTCCACACAAATCTGAGAAAACCACAGAGGCGGAGGAACAAATCCAACAAGTCGAAATAATCGAACCTACTCCTCTCAAAAGGACCCGCACCCTGCCACCTATTAGGTCAGTGCAAGTGGTATAGTGTCGCCACTTCAAATGGTCATAAGCATTATCACTGGTACTAGAATACATAGAAAATAAATGTAAGTGGTTTCAACAAAACCATAAAGAAATTAATAATAATAGATAATAATAAAAACAAAAGGGGAGAGAACATACATAAATAAGTATTAAAGCCTAGATTTAAGAGAAAATAGTGTACTAGAAACATATAAACATATATATATTCAAACCAAAAAACAAAGTAAAAAGGTATCCTCCCCCGCTGTATATAAAAAATAATAATAAACAGTACAAATAAGAATAAATAAGAACAAAAACATAAAATTACAAATAAGGGTAATAAATATTAGGTATAACAAAACTAACCTAGCATAAAAAATAAATAACTACTAACTTTAACAAAGAACGTAAGAGATATACAAGTGTAACAAAAAAAAAATATACATAACATAAAAAAAAACAAGTAGAAATTAGTAAGATAATAAAGGAATAGAATAGAATAGGAATAGATATTTAAGAACAATTTTAGAAAAATAAGATAACACATTTTTTTTTAATCAGAAAAAATGTAAAATCCAAACAGACCAAGAGCCGAACCACCGAAAAAGCCCCGACAACAACTTCCCCTGAGACTGAAACGATCAAGTCTTCACCGAAAAAAGCTCTTATCAGCAAATTGTCGCGAGCTGCATACATTGTGACCGCAACAATGTATGCACGATGGCAAGACGATGGTTGGATTTATGAAAATATCAAATTTCAATTTCAACAATCGTTCGTCGCGATAATTCTGGGCATGTTTAAACATGCCCAGCGTAAAACAATTTTCTCAGGATAGGAATGCTAATTAAGCACTTTCCTATCCTGAACAACTAGACTTGCGATTAAAAAGATCCAAGTCGAGTACAGTCAGTTTTTTAGAGTCGGTTGAATTGGGATACTAGCGGGCGATTTCGGAGTTTAATAAAAGAGAAAAATTGTGAAGTAAAAAAAAGTTCAAGTAATAACAGAGAAATTGTGTAGTAGAAAGTTATTAGTAATAAGAGACAAATTGTGAAGTAAAGAGTTTTAAGATAATCGAGAAGCGTTGCTAAACGAAAAGGGAAGATTATTAGTTTTTACTGAAAAGTTGTACAGTGGAAATTTGTTAATAAAGTAAGGTAGCGAAATAAAAAGGAGTTTCACTTCTGAAAAGGAAAGAGTTTTGTGAATAAAAGCAGGTCGTGAAATAAACGGTGTGTTGGTAAATAAAAGTACCCAGGATTACAAAGGGGAAAACAGACAAAGGCGAGCTGAGCGCAAAGTGACAGTGAGTACCCGTGTTAAAATTTAATATACATATAGATATATAACAAATTGGCGCAGCCGGTAGGATTGAGGAAGCTTGATCCAGTCAAAAGGATCGTAAAAGCTTGAAAAGCCTTAATCCTTCGAACCTAAGAGGTCCCAGTGACTAAGCCACTTAGGCCAAGTCACCCCAACACTCGGGTAGATACCATCTCTAGGCGCCTCTGCTCCAGGCGGGCAAGCGTTCACCCCACTTAGTGCACAGGCACCACCGAGGGATAAAAGTGAACAGTCCAAAGAAGGAAGTGGAAAACCATCCAAAACTCCCAGAAGTTTAAGCCAGCTGGAAGTAGCCCGACAACCAGCTCGAAGTTCCCGGAATCAAATCAACAACGATCTTGAGTTGAAGAGGAAATCGAAGACGGCTCATAAGCCCCTTTTCAACTAGATCCAGGGGAAGTTAAGACGGCCCAAAGCCCCCCCAGCTGCAAAACAAACCGAAATCAACCGACCAGGATTCAGAGGGAACTCGAAGGCGGTTAAAGAAACCCCCCTCTCAATCACAGCAAAGGGACTTAAGCAGGCAAGGAGCCCCCTTTCACAAAACAGCGCATCATATGCCAGCCGACAACCCTGCTCTACCTCAGCAGGAAACAGACGCAGCAGCGAGAGAAAACTCTCCATCTTTAGCCGACGCGGGATCAACCCCAGGTGCCAATATACAGCACCCCGGTGAAGGTACATTATCTGCTGCAGGAGATAAATCTCCACAGTTATCGCCAACAGGACCTCGACTCAGAAGCGGGACCATTTTGCCAGGTCTTAATAGACAAGTAAGTCTTGACAAATTTTTAAATAAATTGTACGAGAGAGCGCGAGATTCAGGTACGCTAGCCATTACTCAGTGTGATTCACTCAGCAAAAAACTGAGTCAAACCCGCGAAGATAGACTCGCACAAATACAGACACTGAAGGAAAACACAGTTCGGTTCCGTGAGGAACTAAGTAGGCTTGCTGAATCCACGCGCTCCCTCCCTGTAGATAAGGAGAGTACTGAAACTCCAAATTTAGGTTTAGAGAAGAATAAGAGTGTTAGGTTAAGTGAAAGTGCTAATAGTGATAGTGACAGTGACGGTGAAGTAGCTGAACCCACTCCCGAAGAACTGTTGATTGACTGGCTCGAAGAATCCTTCACGGAAATCAGTCCAAAAACAAGCCCAGTTAGTCCACCCAAATTTAAATTTCCAGTCAATAGACTAAACACAATGGTGGACTACGCTGAGTTAGCTAAACTCACAGCTCAACTCGTCCCCTTATTTTCGGGCGAAAATACCCCACAAATGGGACGTGAGCTACAGACCTTCATCGGCTGCTGCAAGCAAACTATGCAGTGCCTTGACGATGAAGAAAAGGTGGCTTTCCTACAGGTTCTCCCCACAAGCTTAAGAGGTGATGCATATCAGCTATTCGCTTCAGACGTCCCTACTTCATTCACTGAGGTAGAGGAACGTTTGAACAGAACATACCTTCCCCGTGAGACTTATCAGGAATTGGTGAATAGATTGATCACCACACGCCAGAACCCATTGGAATCTCTCACTGCTTTTGCTAAAAGGTTGAAGCAGCTGTTGACGATCTGCAATGAGGCTGCGACACAAAAGTATGGAGCTGAGGCAGTCCCGGCTGTGAAGACACAGCTAATGGACTTCGCCAAAAATGCTCTTAAAAGTGGAGTAACTAATCCACATTTGTGTCAATATTTACTCACACAGGGAGAAGGTGATTTGGAAGCCCTAATACAAAAAGCCCTGGATATGGAAAAACTACAGCAAGGTGCTACATTCGTCCAGAGTCCTCTGGCACAAGCCCCTCCAATGGCTCCAGTAGACCCAGATTTACGAGTGAGAGCTTACTATAGAGCTCCTTACTATCAAATGCCATCTACACCTATGTTCGCATCACCTCGAGCTCCAAACCCAAATCAGTTTTCACGCAACGTGAATAACCCAGGTTAATCACAGTCACGACAAAGACCATTTACAAACACTGATGTCAGAAAATCGGACACAGATGCACTGGTCCGTAACATCACGTGCAATTTCTGCCAGGGAAAGGGTCATACGTATTCAGATTGCCTTAAGCTCAAGAACACCCCTTTCTGCTCAAACTGCAAAATCTATGGACATGACGTCCGTGATTGCAGAAAAACACAACAAACGCAACAGATTGTTCCTCCACGCCTCTCCAACAGACCCACACAAGATCAACACAACACAAAAAGTCCTCAAGTCTTCAACATAAGACTCAAATGCACCTTTTGTGGTCGCCGAGGACACGCAGACGAAGATTGCCGCCAAAAGAAAAAATGGGAAGCCCGGAGTCAGAGAAACGACATGCAGTCGACCCAAAGCTCCCCGGCTCGACTTTAAACCCACAACGCAAATCAAAAGGGTCACCTCAAGCGCCCGAATCCGGTGTCCCTACAGTGAAACTTCCACTGGACATAAGCCTTAACGGCCATACAAAACTAGTAGTGGACACTGGCGCTGAGGTTAGTATTATTAAGAAAAGAGCAATTAAAGACCTCAATATAATTAATTCCTATGATTCATGCACTTTACAGACCCCTTTTGGAACCGGAAAGACATCGGGAAATTGCAACGGCAACTTCAATTTTAAAAATAAAATTCCCTGCAAGTTTCAGGTGGTACAAAACCTGCCAGGTCTTTCCGATGAAGGCCTATTAGGAAACGATTTCCTATCAAACAATTGCAATGTTGAAGGCCCAAATAAAACACTCAAGTTTCCTTGTACGGAAACAAATCCGGAAGAGTTTACTGTGCCCTTGTCATGCAAAACGGACAAGCTGTATTCCAGAAAAGCAGTCGAAGTGAGGTCACTTGCAGAAAAGATGGAACCTAAAGTAGTGTAGCTATGGGGCTACCAGACCACTTTTTCCATACAAAAAGTCTCCGGAACTACCAGACCAGGGGATGATATCAAA